>JAKSZT010054477.1:905996-937849 GCA_026826555.1 Tolypeutes matacus | reverse complement strand
ATGATAACATCTGGTTTAAAATTATTCCTCTCAAATTACTTTTAATGTATGCCTACATACATGGAAAAGATAACAACCAAAGGGAAAGCAGCAACAATGTTAATACTTTGATTGGCGATCAATATTCACAAGAACATAGAAAGAATTTCTTCTGTAAGGCCAAGGACAGGAATTTCTTCTGTAAGGCCAAGGGACAGGATTGAAAAAACCATTTTTTGGCCAAGTTGACCTATGCTGCTAGAAACAGAAAAGTCTGCTTGTAGAACACAACTTTTTACTTTACTCACTGCTTATTGGTGAGTTCACGCATATAAGGTCTTTATCAACAGGGTAGTCTTGAGTTTTAATAGGTAATAAAAGTGCTAGTCAACCTCCACTGACCTCATCAGAACCCATCTTTTCATGGTCATTCAGGAGAACTGACTGGATTTCTAACACAATCACAGGAAGGACAGAGAAATAGTCTTGGATCTTGAGGTTCAAATGCCAACAAGACCACCATTCTATCTCTTTCTCTGTTTCTCTTTGCTTATCATAGTTCTTCCCATAGATTGGCATCTTTCTAAAAGTCTGGAAACATAGACCCTTGCATTTCCCATAGTTCATGATTCATATTTTTGTCACTATAGTATCTTTTACATTGTAAAATATGGTTTAAAATTATTTTTGTCACAGTAGTATATTTTAAATTGTAAAATATGGTTTAAAATTATCTTTTGGCACAGTATAGTTCAAAAATTTGTGAGAAAGAACTCAGGTTAGCCTAACTTGTGTCATGTGCCAACTGTTGCACAAATCAACTTTGGCTATTGTATTTGTCATGGTTCTCTAGGAAAAGAGAACTGAGAGGAGATAAATGCAAATATTATGAGATTTTATAAAATTGTCTCACATGACTGTGGAGATACACAAGTCCAATTTCCATAGGGCAGGCTGTAAGTTGGGGACTTCAATGACGGTTTTCCATGAATTCCACAGAAGAAGCTGGCTGGCCAAAATGGAGATGGAAGTTCTCTTTTCTGACTGCTGAAATCATTACCACTCCTTTTAAATCCTTCAACTGATTGGATGAGACATCTCATTGCTGAAGGCAATCTCTGCAGTTGATTGTAGATGTAATTAATGATAGATGAAATCAACTTACTAATGATTTAAGTCCATGAAATGTCCTCACAGTAACAATTAGGTTAGTGCTTGCTTCACCAAACAACTGGACATTTTAACCTGTCTAAGTTGACACATGACCCTAACCATCACAACTACCTAGACGAAGTCCTATGAACAGCATCCCCACTGGAAAGACATGGTTGGAGTATAGAAATAAGCAGTTGACCTAAATAAGAGACTGCCTATTTAAGAAGTGAGCAGCACTGAAAAGAAAAAATTATACATGCTCACTAAGATATGCAGTGTAAAACTAATAATTTAATAGTGGTAATTTGGGATTTTAAAATGGATTATATTATCCAAAACTGACAGAAAGGAATGGGAATATAAAGGTCACAGAATTTTCTGTTACATAATAAAGTAAATAAAAATATTTAATTACCAAAATAACATAGGTAATATTAAAAAAAAAAAAAAAGAAAAGAAAACTTGAAGGTTAAGAAATTGTATTAATAAAAAATATTTATCACCTTTCCTGGCTTATAAGAAACACAGCTATAATAAAATGAAAAATAAATGTTAAAAAAAAAAAAAGCAATGGATAGAGATTTAGCAAACATATATAACAAAAAGAAGGAAGAGGTTAAAAACTATTTTAGATGAAGTAGAATTTATGAGAAAATAAGTTCAATCCTCAATGGATTTTGAAGGTAATTTTATGCCATAAATAGGTGAAATTCATCAAATAATATTTAAGGACCTTTTTTAGTTTGCTTGGCTGCTGAAAGGACATACCATGAAATGTGTTGACTTTAACAATGGGAATTTATTAGCTCACAAAGCTTACAGTTTTGAGGCCCTGAGAATGTCTAAATCAAGGCAATGTTTTCTTCCAAAAACTAGATGATGACAATCCTTGGGCCCTCTGCTACATAGCAAGACACATGGTGGCATTTTCTCTTGGTCTGAATTTCATTCTCTTAGAAAGGACTCCAGTAAGAGGATTAAGACCCACCCTGAGTATTTTAGTTTGCTAAAGCTGCCAAAGGCAATACACCATAAATGGGTTGGCTTTTTTTTTTTTTTTTTAATTTATTTTTATTGTGGGTAAAAATCAAAATTCTCACAATACATACAAACATTTGCAAAATGATATATAAATATATATGCATATATATGTATTTGCTTACATAAATGTTATATATATATATATATATATATACATATATTTTAAGAGGTGCTTAGATTACCCAAAATATTACACGGAACCCACTGGGATTCCCATGTTGCCCACCTCCCACACCTCCCACCACATCCCCCATAAACATCTTCCACAAGTGTGGCCCACCACCCTCAATGAACTTACACATCCTGGAGCCTTGCCACCAACCATAGACCACAGTTCACACTGTAGACCACACTCTCTCCCACTCAGTTCTGGGTGGTGTGTGCTGATTTAAAATGGCCTACATCCGTTGCCACAACAGTACTCAGGACAACCTCCAACTCCCAAAGAAGTCCCTGTATTTCAACTGCTCATCCCCTCCCTACCCCAAAAGTGTCAAGTGGCCACTGGCTCCACCTCATTGTTATAATTTCTTGCATTGCTAGAATCACCATATGTGAACAAGAGAATACCATCAAGTCCACTCTAGTCCATAGTTCTTCCCCCAATCCTGAGGGGACTGGGATGGTGATGTCCACTCCAACTCCAAGTGAGAGAGGGCTTATATCCCATGGATATGGTGGGTGGGATGATCCTGCCTGCAGATGCAGGCCCTCTCCATTCCCTGGGATGGCCATTGCCCATCGTTGTTTCCTCACCAGGTGACTTGTATTCTATTTTGGAATCTGTGCTCCTGAGAGTGACAGAATTAGACTCAAATAAGTCCTCCCTGCACATGGTTCACCAGTCCCTTCTATTCAAACCTATATGTGATGCTGGAGTTTTTAGGTATACTTCCAGGGATTGGAGCCTCCCGCCTACCCATGTGCCAGGTGTGCATGAAATCTAGGTGGAGCTGCAACTCCTACCCTACAGCTCAATGGGTTGGCTTTTACAATAGAAATTTATTAGTTTACAAGCTTACAATTCTGTAACCATGAAAAGGCCCAAATCAAAGCATCATCAGGCAATACTTTTTCCCCAAAGACCAGCATCCACCAATCCTGAATTCCTCTGTCACATGTCAAGGTACATGGTAGTGTCTGCTTGTCTCTCCCTTCTTTTATGGGTTTCATTGCTTTCACCTTCTGGCTTCCATGGCTTTCTCTCTCTGAATTTCATTCTCTTATGAAGGACTCAAGTAAGAGGATTAAGATCTAACCTAGGACTACACCTTACCCGAAGTAACATAATCAAATGGCCCTACGTACAATAGGTTTATGCCAACAGGAATGGGTTAGCTTTATGAATATGATTTTCTTGCGGTCCATATAACTTCCACTTATCACACTGGGCCATGCCTGAACTGCAGTAACCTCATGAAAACCTACTTACAATAGATTTACACTCAGGAATGGACTAGCTTTAAGAACATGATTTCCTGGGGTACAAACAGCTTCAAACCATCACAGGACCTTTATATACCAAATAATAATGCATCAAATTATGTATAGTAAAAACTCTTAGAAAATAAATAGGGCATTAGAAGAAATATATTTTTGTGGGAGATTGAACTATATCCCAAAAAAACTGACATATTATGTACACAAATAGGATAAAAAGAATATAAATAATTATTGTAAACTTTGAAATCTGATCTTACAAAACTAAACCATCTTTTCTTATAAGTAGCCACAATATACTTTTAAGAATCAATAATATATATCAGGTCACAGAAGTAACATCAATAACTTCTTTTAAAAAATCATATGAACTGAAGATTTGCCCAAAATGAAATAAACCAGAAATCAATAAGAAATGGGGGAAAAAACATAAACAATTGAAATTTATAAAGAAAATAACTTAAATGATAAAGAATTTTTTTAATTTAATATTTCAGATTTTTACAAAATGAGTAAAATTATAACACTGCATTAAATCTCATGGGAGATGAAAATAGTATACTCAGAAACATGACCTTCAATACTCTTATTTTTAAACATAAGTGAGAGAAATATACTCAAGAACTGAGAAAAATAAGACAAATGTAAATAAAAGAGGAAATACTAAAAATCACAGAGGAAATTGGTGAATTATAAAATCGAAACAAAACAAACAAAAATGAATACTGCAGATCTTACTTATAAAAAGAGAGAGAAAAAACCCTGGCAATTCTTTAAAAAAAAAGAAAAAACAAAAAACAAAATCAGTAATATAATCAGAGAAAAGTATATAATCAGAAATATAAGGAAGTCACCTTTATACGAGATAGGGTGTGAAATTTATGCCATTATTTCTCAGTACATGGCTCTCAGTTCTTCCATTGAACTGGAATGTCAGAGATGCAAATTTTTAGATCTAACAGAATTACTGGATCAGAATATTTGAGGAATGAGCTAGGAATCTGTGTATCTACCAAGTAAATCTTATTCACACTAAAATGTGAGAATCACTGCTCTCTGTTACAAACATTTAACAGAGAATCACATTACCAAAATTAGTTCAATAATAATGGTAAAAAAGGGAAATATTTGAAAAATTATCTCTACAAAGGAGTTCTAAACCAAATGTCTATAGAATGTGATGTCAAATGTTTAATTAGTAATAATTAACTTCTCCAGAGCACTAAAAGATGATGGAAGGCACCCAAATCATGTAACAAAGAAGCAGAACCCTGTTATTAAAGCAGGGTTAAAACATCATACCAAGTGACCCCAGAGACCAAGTTCATTTATAACTGTAATATAAGCATCCTGAATAAAATATTAAGAAATAAAATTCAAGAGCACTTCAAAGCAATTATCTACTACTATAATGTGGGTCTTGATAAAGAAATGTAATGATCATTTAATAGAAGCAAATGTTATTTTAATTTATTACATCAATATGTTCATTAAGAATATCCATAAATTAGTAACTATAGATGTGAAAAGGTAATAAAATCAGCATCAATTCTTGATTTTCAAAAAGAATTTGATAAAACTGAAACTAAAGTTTTATTAAAATTTGATAAATATCTCTTTTTTAAAGTAACAGGTAAATAGTGAAACATTGGCTAAAATTCCAATTATTATCAGCACTCATATAAGAATTTTGTCATTATCATTAATTGACTTAATTTTTCTGAAAACATCCATATAAAATAGAAACATAGAGAGTAGCCATTGGAGAAAAGGTGATAAAAAGTATATGTGTATCTGGAAAACCCAAGAGAATCAGATGATAAAACCCTAGAATTAATAAGTGAATTAAGTAAAAATCCTAAATGTTAATAAATACATAAAAGCCAATCATGGTCCCAATCAAGGATTAATTCAATCAGCAATAATGAGCCAAAAAAAAACAAACTTTTTAAAAAACTAAAATATTAACTTCAGAGTCTCTATCTGGGGTGCAGAAAAGTTTTGGAAATAGATGACAGTGATGTTAGCACAATATTGTGAACCTAATTAACATCACTGAATTAAATATTTGAATGTGGTTAAAAGAGAAAATGGTTATGTTGTATATACGGTATTAGAAATAAATTTTAAAATCTATCTATGGTTGTATAACAGTAAACCCTAATGTAAATCATATAATATAGTTGAGAGTACAATTATAATGGTATTCTTTCATCAATTGTAACAAATGCACTACACAAATGCAAGGTGTTAATAATGGGGAGGTAATATGGAACTCTGTATCTTCTGCATTATTTTTCTGTAAAATTACAACTTCTCTAATTAAAAAAAAATTATAGTTAGAAATAAGTTAGCAAAATGTGTTTGACCAATCTGTAGGTATAAAAATTGTATTAATTACTATAAAATTAGATTTAACTAAATAGGCATTTCTTATACCTGAATATTGAAAAACAATGGCAAATAGTTCCCAAATAATTAAATCCCAATAAAACTATAAGGAAAGGAAATAAAGAAAATTAAATCTCAGCATTTGAAGATATATTGAGATAAAATAGTTATAAAAGTTTTGAAGAAATAACTTTATTGTCATAGATTTGCTTTATGAAAATTTGAAATATGATTGTCATATATAGAATAGTACAATATTAGTGCAAAACTGGATACACAGTTCAATGAAGTAGAAGTGACAGACTATTGTCACTTGGTTTATCCTTTAAAAAATTTCATTTGTACTGTAAAATTAATAGTTATCAACAGATATAGGAAATTGGGATATTTGGGGAAAGAATATAGCTATATGCTCATATTGAACTATGTGCTATATGCACAATGATTAAATAGGTAATTGAAACAAACTGATACTGTTAAAAAACAAAATATAGGTGAACATTTAATTGGTTTGGAGTTAGAAAGGACTTGCTCAGGATTAATGGAATATATTATAAAGGAAAAGTATGATGAATCTAACTATATAAAATGGAAAATAAATTAAATAATAGATGAAGTACTGGGAATATTTTATAGCAAACAAACAGACATTTACAAATAAAGAAAAGAAAGGACAATACAATGGGGAAGCACAAAATATTTACAGACAAAAAAGCACAAATGAAACATTAATGTATGTAAAATTTTCAACCTACATAGTAAAGTATTGCATATTGAAACAAAAAGATAGCGTTATATTGCAATAAAGCTGTTAACAAGCAAACACTGTCACTAAGAATCTGGTGAAGATCATGAAGGTGATGATAAGAGGCCTGCCATAACCAACTAAACACCATGAAGTAGAAAGAAGGATAAGACCAGTCTGAAAAGCTTTTGGTCACAATGCCAAAAATATCTTAGCATTTCTTTCCTTCTGCACTAGATGTGACCACCCAGCATTTTTTGAACATTGTTTGCAGAATTCTCCACATTATTAATTTAGCCTTGTAAAGGTAAAAACCAGATAGCTCTTACCCAGCTTTATCCAAAGCTGAGGAAAAGGCCTTATTCAGACCCATGTGAGACCTCAGCTCAGAAGAAGTAAGGTGGAAGTGGGCACCCTGTGGAATCCAATTCCAGGAAAGATGATGGAATCCAATTCCAGGAAAGATGATGGTGGAGCTTTTGGGGTCCAATCCCTGTGCTTGTTGAGCTGTATCCACGGAGGTTTCTTTGCTGGAGCAGCCCCTGTGGGATAGTTGGGGATGCTCCATTCTTTATATCTCCTGAAATAGTTTCTCAGCCATTACTTATTATCTAAAACCAGCTTGAGAAAATTCTGGTGTTTGCAACTAAGAACACTGGTTGATCCAGAAACTGGTACTAGACATAGATCCTTAAAGGAAGAAATCCAGGATTATTTAATTTTTTGTCTTGCTTGAATCTGAGAGTAGAATTATAACTTGAACTATAAATTGGAACTCTGGTAGCCATAATGTTCTCTAATCAAACAGATAACTTATTTATTATCACATGTGGTCATCTGGCATTAAGTAGCCACTCATGAAATGACTTTAGAGGGCTCAATATATTGTTCTAGAGAACAATATGATGAGCATGAGAGCTATGAGATGGACCAATGGTTTATCATTACACTGGAATGCTCAAAGAAAAAGAATGAAAAACTCAATGTGGTAAATATTTGGCTCAAGACAGAAAATCAGGACTTTTCTATAGCTGTGCTAAATGAATTTCTTATTACTTGCAGCCATAGAACTAAAACTGGTAAAAATAAAAGTTAACTTACCATCCTGTGGGTTGTCAATTTATATCAGTTGAACTGCAGTTTTGCCAGATCTCTTATATAATCTCTTAAAAATGAAGGGAACCCCAAGAATTGGAATGAATATGCATGGAATGAAATAGATAGTTTAAAGCAATGGTTTTCAACAGGGGTGGTGCCAGCCTCAGATTCCATAAGTGTTTGGAGGCACTTTTACTTGAGTGGTGCTCCTGCCATTTAGTATTTGGAAACTAGTGATTCTGAATGTCCTGAAAAATGTGGGGACATTCTGCACAACAAACAATTGTCCCATCTAAAATGTCCTTAGCAGTTCTATTGAAAAACACTAGCTTTTTGTAATAAGAATCCCCCAATGTGACTGAGCCTCCTTTGCCATCAGGACCAGTCCCTTGTTCCTATCACATGCAATTTTTCCAGCTTTGCTTGAAAACTCTTTAATATCATTACCCAAACAGTTGCCTTGAAATGTGAATCAGTTAGGATGAAGTCTAACAAAAAAGATTAACAGTGGCTTAAACAAAATAGACTTTTTCCTCTTTTCACTTAAAAGAATTCCAAAAGTGGGAGCAGATGTGACTCAAGCAGGTGGGCACCTGCCTCCCACAGGGGAGGTTCCAGGTTGGTTTCTGGTGCTTCCTAAATAAGATGAGCAACAATGAGCAGACACAATGAGCAGAAAATGAGTGGACACAGCAAGCAGACAACAAGCAGACACAGCGAGCAGACAAGTGGAAACAGCAAGCAGACAGATGAGGGGTCATCTCAGAGGGGGGAAAAAAAAAGAATTCCAAAAGTAGGTTGTCCAGGACTTAGAATGGGACCTCCTTGCTCACTAACATACCAGGCTCTAGCTGTGTTTCTATTCCCCATCTTTAGTGTACTGTCACATTGTCCAAGATGGTGCCTTAAGCCCAGGCCCTAGTTCTAATTCCAGTCAGCAGGAGAAGAGAAGTGATTTAAAAGTTTGAACCCCCTTTGAAAAAGCATCTCAGAAGAATCATGCAACTTCCATGTCTCCAATAGGAAAGACTCAGTCATATGGCAAGCCTAGGTACAAAGGAGTTTGGGAAATTTGGTATTTTATTTAACACACATGGCTCTCCATCTCAAAGTGGTTCTAAGATTAAGGTAGAAGGGAAGAATGACTATGAATATTGTGGTATACAATGAGCAGTTTTTGCCAAACAAAAGCAATACAATATTTTCTAAGCTCCATCCAAAGCCATCATTACCTCCAGACTCTGGGATAAAAAGGTTTATGTACCAAATAAAATCCAGTATGTTGCTAATTAATATAAGTTAATGTTGGGAAAATATATGTGAGAATGTATTCCAAGGGTGCTAAATAAAGAGTGAGAAACATTTTTACATCTGATTGAATTTACTGGTATAGATAACTTTACCAAAATTTTTAGATTCAATATACTAAGGTAGATGGAAGATGTTTTAATTGTTCCATTGCTTTACTTGAATATGTATTCTACAGTGGACTATATCCAATAAGTTTGAGATTCAAGAAAGTCCTTTATATGTTAGAGAGAAGGTAATCCAAAGATGTGTGGAGACACTACTGTTGTGCAATTTTATGTGAAAATTTCTGTTTTTGCAACTAAGAATACTGATTCATCCAGAAATTGGTAGCTGCTGTAGCCCAGATAATCCTTTCATCATAATACTGAGAGATATATTGGAGGTGGAAGAGCTCAAAATCTTCAAAAAATGTTGCAGTGGCTAATCCTTATAAGACAAGTATACTAGGAAAAGACACTGATACTAAAATTGGCTCCTGAATTTCAATAAGGATCATGGAATCCTGGGCTGGCAGAGGCTAAGTTGTGTCATAACTTTCAGACAAAGGTGGACCTGATTGCTGTATATAAACAGCCTTGGTGATCAGACTGGCTTAACCAGTAGAGATCATAAAGTCATTTGACCAGGAGATTTCTGGGATTAAAAGAGGTACAAAAGCAGTTAAGGTCCCATGTGACCTGAATATGCAAACAAATTCCAAGTCTGAGGTCAGAGTTATAACATTAACCATAACAATAGAGCAACAGTATCTTGCTGAATCTCAGATCTGAGTCAGCTCAAGATTCAAGGTCCCTTGAATGTAGTAGGAGAAAAAGTTGAGGAAAGACTTGCATTAATAGCATCATCTATCTGGTAAACTTTTCTACTAGTCCTTTCCATGCAACCTCTGTCCTTATAGAAGGGTAGCTGTGAAATGGGAAAAGAAAATACCAAGCCTGCTCCAGGATTATTGGACTCTAGCCACACTGATCAGAGTAGGTATTGAGAGTTGTGTGTTCTTTTATCAGCTTAGTTATGAATGTGAATCGTGAGTAAGAGTAAAACCTTCCAAACTGGTGAGAGGTTTCTCTTTCTCATGGTTTTTGTTTTTAATGTAATGAGAAGTTCAGATGGCAGTAGACCAGCAGACCAGGCTGCTGAATTTCTGGGCACTGCAACTGCATTGAGCAGGAAGAAGACAGGAGGGCAAAAGAAGGTCCAGCCTCCTTACAGGACATTCCAGGTTTATTCACGAGGTCCTCTCTATGGACTTCTGACTTCTCATTAGTCACATAGTCAAAGTTGCAGAAAGACTAGGAATTTAAGTATAGTTTCAGCCTCTACTCAAAAACAGTAAGGATGACGCAAGAGTGCATGGGTATTCAGGGAACAATTCTCCAGGTGAAAAATGGAGATTGGTTAAATTCCATCTCATTTGGGGCCCATTGGGACCCCAAGACCACCTTGTTATAACTCTTGTTCTGAGAAACAGGCATTTGGAATGAGGGTTATTATGGTAGAGGTATCTAAGAAGAAACCTCTTGAGCTCCTACCCCTAACAAAATAATAAACCCAAAACAATAGCATGTCTCTGTGGGAATCATCACCAAAAAACTGAAATAAAGGAGGGGTGATGATTTCTAACATATCACCATTAACTTGACTGGCCTGTACAGACAGAAGATGGTTGGAAATGATATTGGAATAGCATAACCTTCATCACTTGGTGAATCTAATTGCAGCTGCTGTTCCAGATGGGATGTCTTTCCTGGATCAAATCACAACAGCTCCAGATACCGCATATGTATTTATTGACCTGGATAATTATTTTCACTTCTATCTCAATTATCAGAAAACCTTGGAAGTTATCTGCTTTCACTTCACAGAGACAGCTGCACACATCCATCATCCTACAGCAGGACTATGCCAGCTCTTCATAACTGTGCCACAATTAAGCCCATGGGAACCTTAATCATCTCACCATTCCCAAGGGATCACCCTAATCTACTTTAGTGGTGATTTCCTGCTTATACAACACAGTGGAATGGAAAATGGAACTCAAGATGCCTTTTTAAGATACATGTTGAAAAGCAGGAAATAAATGGCACTTGCCACTTAAGTAAAATTAATTGCCCAGGAGTTGACAACATGTTGGCACATCCCCGTCTCTTAGCTTGTTTCACTCCATAAAGTGGGTGGTTTATTTGGGAAGAGATCCTAGGAAACAATAGTGAGGGACAGGGGAAAACCAATATATTGAGTTGGTCAATCCCATCTGGACCTTCTGACGAGTTATAGAGAATGTGCTTCAGAAATGCCTGGCATGAAGGATGGCATGGTCTGCATTTATTCACCATTTCCATCTCCCATAGGTCAATGGTTTTAATTATCCATTGTGCATGCATGAAAAATGAGTGGGTTTCCACAGGAGTCCCATGCTATATTATCAGAGAAGTGCCAGGGCAGGAAATAAGAAGTATATAGTACAGTTGAACTTTCTGTGGAAGTGTAAAATTTGCCTCAAAATTGCCTGCTTGAGTCTATATCCATCATTGCCCAGCCCAAATTTCTTACAGACTGCGCATGGGGCATTAACTCATCTGCACTGTCAGATTGCACATGCATAAACGCCAAGTAGGATTCTGCAGGTTTCCCATGCCAAAGCATCAGAAGAGCACAGCAGCAAGAAGCAAGGTCTGTGCAATATGATTGAGGCAAGAGAGTGTTTGCAGCAATTGGTTGCCAGAGCAGGGTTAAGAGTAAAAGATAAGCAGAGAACCTATGAGATGGTTTATTTTAAGTATTAGATACACACTCCAAAGGACATTCACATTATACAGTCCAACTCAAAATGGGGGACATAATATTTGGTCAATTCTTTGGATTTTCAGGGTAATACACATACTTGGATGCACTATTTCAACCCATTTACCTAGTGACCAACCCAAAGGCTTCCAGTTTTGACTGAGACCAGAGCAAAAGAAGGCTATCTGATGGTTGATATGATTAGACTACAGATTCATTGACATATCTATGGTAGACAGTGATGCTGAATAATGTGTCTTGAAAATCTTGGTAGGAAATTTATAGCACGTCCCTAAAATTTTGGGTAAACTAAATATTCTTCTCCTGAGAGGCAAGCTTTTGCCTTGCTTCTAAGTTCCAACAGATGCTCATGCTGATAGACCTAATTATGGGAGGAAATGTAGCCATGGGCCTGCGCTGCCTTTCATAAACTGCTTATTATCTGATCAATCCATAAAATTTGGTATCAACAGCAAAGTACCAAGAGGAATTTTGTGTAAATGGTACTGAATGCAAAAGTGAGTTCTATGAGTAGGTTTCTCCTGCAACTATTGTGCTTACACTTAGACTGCCAATCCCGTCTCAACCCTCAGTTCTAATCTCATGGAGTTCCCTATGATCAGGTAACTGAAAATAAAAAATTTGAGCCTGTTTTACAGATTGCTCAGCAGGACACACTGGCACCTGATGGAGTAGATTTCTGTAGAGATCAGTCCCACTTGTGTGTCCCTGAAGGGTACTAGAGATAGGACATATTCATGGTGAGGAGAAATTCCAAACATTTACCCTTGTGATCCATTGTTCGTGGGCAATGTCTACAAGTTTGGTTGACATTCATGAATCTAGAATGAACGAAATTGAAGGATTGGAGACAAGGAGGTTTAGGGACAGATTATGTAGACAGAACTCTCAGAATGGGTCTTAAATGTAAGAATATTCCTATCCCATGTGAACATTCACCAAGAATGTCTCTACTTCAAATGAGGCTCTCAATAATCAATGGAGTGCTTGTTCATTAAGCTTATTAGGAAAGGGTTTATGCTGGTAGGAACAGATGTTATATAAAGGCTCAATGACATGGATTTCCTCAATCCAAGACTGGCCTGGTTGCTAATATAGTTGAATGTTCAATTTGCTAGTAGCTGTGTCTTATCCTGCCTTTTAGATTTGTAGTAAACCCTGTGGGATCAGTTGGCCACTTAGCAGAAGGCTAATTATACCAGACACTACTTTTCAAGAAATGAGACAGCAATTTATCTTCATTGGAATAGACACTTGATATGGATTTGGGTTTTCTTTATTTCAGCTCGCCAATCTTCTGAAAGAAATACCATCTGTGGACTTTATTCAGTTTTATAACATCATGATATCCCACCCAACATTTTCCTGATTTAGGAATTATTTTACATCAAAAGAGGTAACTAATATTATATCTTTAATGTTTTTTTTCCTTATTTCATTGTTTTCAATATTCAAATTTTATTTTCTCCCTGAGAAGCAACCTCTTATACAAGAGATAGTTTCTGGAATCCAATATGTTGCTTCACCAAATATAGAGATAAGACAAAGGTATCAAGCATGTTAAAATGTATATTAAATTTCCTTGGCTCATTGAAAATTTATCTTTATAAAGGTAATGAATGGGAAGCGGCTGTGGCTCAATCAGTAGGGCTCCCGTTTACCATATGGGAGGCCCCGGGTTCGGTTCCCGGGGCCTCCTGGTGAAGGCAAGCCCGCCCGCACGGCGTGGTTGTCTGACCCAGCGAGCACAAGCAGCAAGGGGGGGATAAATGAATAAATAAAGAAAATCTTTTTTAAAAAAAAAAAAATAAAAAAATAAAGGTAATGAAATGCACAGTGATAATATGTAGGGAATCCCAGAAAAATCTCGGCTATCTCCAAACACCAGGGTATTGCAAATTCCCCACTGAGATTCTGATACATAGGCATGAATCTCCTCAGAGGTCATAAGCATTTTTGAACACCATTTCTTTAAGATGGTTTCTATGGTAATGCAATGGTTAGAGCCATGGAGAGATCTAGATGCTATTGAAATCTGATTTTTTTTTTACAGATGGTACATCTAAGACCATCTTAATACATAGTTTCAATGTCATCTCTTAAAGAGGAACAAAACGTAGCTTAGCAAAAATGATTCAGAACTCCTGCAAATATATATGTAGCTGAATTAAAGATTATAGCACACCTACGTTAACAGAAATCCATTACTTTTTTTTTTCAGATCCTACTTGTTAACCATAACTGCTATAAAAGGGGGGAAATGGGAATGTTCTTCAAGTTCCTTATTTGTAAGATCAAAAAACACATTTTCTCTCTCACTTTCTTTCTCTATCTGGAAAGTTGGGTCATGATATATATAAAAAAATAAGAAAATTGCTTGTGCCATCTATTGGTGAAATGTGTTTATTTGATTGTACAGAGCTATTCCTCCTCTCTACCCATAAGAAACAACTTGAAATTGTTTAATTATTCTTTTGTAATGATTTCACACTACTATAAGTTTAGCATGCCATCCACGTACTTGAATGTCATCTGAGTTTTATATACTATTTCTAAAACTAACAAATGCATTTGAAACACATGTTAATAAAAAGGTAGGAATATGCATATTTATAAGTTAAACAACTGAATTATACAACTGCTGTTTCACTGTATCTTCATGAGGACAAACACAGTTCATTCGATTATACAAATACACATATACATACTCACATTTACCTAACCAATTGGCTGGTATTACATAAGCATTTGTTGAATTGTTTGGCTCATTTGTTTACTATATTCATAGAATAAAAGGAATTTTTTTTTACTTCATTAGTTTAACCAAAAAGTACTCAGACCCATTACTGGTTCGCTGAATAGATGATTATACTTCTTTTTCCCCTAGGACATTCACAGGGCAACAAAGAAACCAGGCCATCTCTCGAAAGGAGTCAGAGCTAGCATTAGGCTGATTGGGGGTGGGGAAAGGGTAGCTGGAAGGTGGGAGGAAGACCAGATAATTTTCCCACATTACATTTTGTGTCATCAGGGTAATGTGAAGTTGTGCCAGACTGGAGTTTCAATCCTAGCTTTGCTGTAACTTACCACTTGATGTTGGGAAGTGTTTAATTTCTTGTAGTTCACATTTCCTCAAGTAGATAATTCGAATGTAGTGAGTAATGAATCTCAGTCCAGCACAAATGGCAGGCGTCTTAAGGCTTAATACATGCATCAGTTTATGAAGCTAAAAATTTTGGGGCCCAAATTCTACATACTTAAATTTAACGTTGGTATAATTAAATCAATCCCTTTGATAGAAAACTTAAAAACTATGTAATTCCTCTGTCATTCATTTCCAGCACTGCTGACATTTTGGACCAAACATTTCTTTGTTTTGGAGGAGCTGTCCTCTGCATTGCAGTCAGTTTAGCAGCACTTCTGGCCTCTACCCACTACATGTCAGTAGCAAATCCCCACATCCCTTCCCCCACCCCCAATTCCCAGTTGTGACAAATGGGGTCGGTGAGGGTTAGGGCAAAACAGCCCACTGCAATAGACATATTAAAATAAAATAAATCCTAATCTGGACAATTTTATGGACACAAACTATTAGCGAGGAGAAGTCAATGATTCTTTCATTTTATTTCTTAATATTTATGCATAGTCTGCTAGTCAATTCCCTGTACAGACACCTTTTTAAACTACCAAGGCCCAAGGGCTTTTCAGATTACTTGCGATGATTTTGTACAAGTATGGGATTCACAGTGGCAAATGCTTAAAGTTACCCAGATTGTGGAAAAATTAAGTGTATAGAATATTCGTAACACTGGTTCCATTTCTAATGTTTTATTTGTTTTACTGTTAGAACACTTGGAACTGTAACACATATTTCCTGTGAAATTGGTCATATTTTTGTTGTTTTCAGCCATCTATATTCAACTCTTTTCATTTATAGATACTGTCAAAGAAAAAGCACTGGACAGTAGTTAAATTAGCAATACAGACTTTATTCAAACTGGCAGGGGAGAAGAGAAGCCAGCAGCAGCCAGTCTCAATTCTGATTAGCACACAAGTTACCAGATTTTTTAAAGGGCACAAGAGAGAAGGGAAAAGGGTAACTGGAAAATTACTGAGAGGGGTCAAGGAGAGTTCTGAAAGCAATTGGCTTACAGAAGGGGGGTCAGCCTGTCATGCAGTATGTCTGAGAATAGTATGTTCTGTGGTTAGTTTAGACTGCAGTGCTTCATCTTAAGTAAGAGCTGGGGGATGGGGCCAGGGATCCACTCAGGGACATGATCTAGCATTAGGGAAGTGCCCACTAAAGTTTGGACAACTCTCTAGTGAAAAGTTTGGACAAGTTGCAGGGACAAAGTCTCTTGGAAGGATTCACAATAAACCTGGAGCCAGGGAAGTTAAGTGATTTGGTCAAGTCCATGTAGTCAATTCATTGTAAAGTAGAGATTGTGGTCTGATATACTGACAAACAGTTTGATGTTTTTTTCTGTATACAAGTGAACTGATCCCCAATTTAAGATTTCTATTTCATTCTTAGGGGCAAGTGATATTCACTTCTGAATATTTTCATTTTCCACAGGTCTGAAATGGCTACATGATTTTAATCCATAAAATGTGAAATGAAGAGCCATTAAACTTGGTATTCAGAAAAAAAAAGGATTGTGCATCACATGAATTTATTGAAGACTCTAAATTAGCAATCTACTAAACCTGCCTAAAAAATACTTGTTAATATTTCAAGCCCCTGAATATGAAAATTTAGCAATTCCTAGAATATAAGGAACGAATACTTTGTTTTCAAGACATCTGTGGTTTTTCTCCCCCCCCCCCAAATTTGGCAAAGAAAATGAACATAAATCTTTATTTTTTATTTTTTTGTTTTTTACCAATCATGTTTAAACTTTTCCAAAAAATTAAAAAGTAGTGAAAATTACACAAGACAGTTTATGAAGCCACCATCACCCTAATACCAAAGCCAGATAAAGACACTACAAGAAAAGAAAATTACAGACCAATTTCTGTAATGAATGTAGATGCAAAAATTCTCAACAAAATACTTGCAAATAGAATCCAACAGCATATCAAAAGACTTCCCTACACATGGCTCTCTGTCCCTTTTATTTGAACCTATAATTAGCACTATACTTGTTAAATATATGACCCAGAGACTTAAATCTGTTCATTGGACTCACCCAGGACAACTAACAAAAGGATGATGATGGATAATGCCCATCCCCCCAAATAGAGAGTATTTACAACAGCAAGCAAGACAGTTCCATCTGCCCCATGAGATCTGAAACATGTGCCCCCTCTCAATCAGATACAGAGTAGGCATCACCATCCCAAAATCCTCAAGATTGAGGAATGAACAATCATAAGGGGGGAATGCAACTATGGAATAAGGTAGACTTATTATTATCCTATCAATGGAAGAACTTGTATCATTGATATAAAGGCAGTAGTCACCAGAGGTTCTGAGGGGAGGGAGTAAGAAGAATAGGTGTTACATGGGGCATTTTGGGGACGTTGGAATTGTCCTGCAGATCATTGCAATGATGGATACAGGCCATTATACATTTTGTCAAAACCAATAAACTTGTGGGGTGCAAAGTATAAACTATAATGTAAACTATAGTCCAGGGTTAGTAGCAATGCTTCAATATGTGTTCATCAATTTTAAGAAATGTACCACACTAATGAAAGATGTTGTTAATGTGGAAAAGTGTGGGAGGAGTTGGGGGTGGGGTATATGGAAATCTCCCTATATTTTCTATGTAACATTTATGTAATCTAAGGCTTCTTTAAAAAAATTAAAAAACAAACAAACAGAATTATTATTAATTCTTCTCGAAGTACTTGATAGAATTCACCTGTGAAGCCATCGGATCCTGGACTTTTCTTTGTTCAGATATATATATGTATATATATATATATATATATATATATTTTTTTTTTTTACATTTCTCAATTAAATGTAATGGATACATATAAATTTTTTTTTGAATCAAACAATACATTACACAATATATTTGGTTCATAGTAACGCATTCATACAGTATTTGTCCTTTTGTGTCTGGCTTGCTTCACTCAACATAATGTCCTCCAGGTTCATCCATGTTGTTCAGATATTTTTGATGACTGATTCAATCTCTTTACATGTGACTGGCTTGTTAAGTTCTTGCATTTTTTGTAGTGTCAGTGCATTTTTTATTTGTGAGTTTCTAGGAATCTGTCCATTTGATCTAGTTTGTCTAGTTTGTTGGCATATAGTTTCTTATAATATCCTTTTCTGATCCTTTTTATTTCTGTGGGGTCAGTAGTAACTCCCCCCACCTCTTTCTTTTCTGATTTTATTTATTTGCATTTCTCTCTTTTTTTCTTTCTTAGTCTAGCTAAGGGTTTGTCAATTTTATTGATCTTCTCAAAGAACCAGCTTTTGGTTTTGTTGATTTTCTCTATAGTACTTTTTGTTCTCGATTTCATTTATTTCTGCTCCAATCTTTATTATTTCTTTCCTTCTGCTTGCTTTGGGAATGGTTTGGTGTTCTTTGTTTAGTTTCTCCAGGTGTTCAGATATATCTTTGATTTTAGCTCTTTCTTCTTTTTTAATATAAGTGTTTAGGGCTATAAATTTCCCTCTCAGCACTGCCTTCACTGTAATCCATAAGTTTTGATAAGTTGTGTCCTCATTTTCCTTCATCTCAGTATATTTACTTGAAATTTCTTCTTTGACCCACTTATTATTTAGGAGTGTGTTGTTCAGCCTCCACACTTTTGCAAATTTGCCTCTTTCCTGACTACTACTGATTTCCAGTTTCATTCCATTTTGATCTTAGAAGGTGCTTTGCATAATTTCAGTCTTTTTACATTTATTGAGAGCTGCATTGTGACCTAACATGGTCTATTCTGGAGAAAGATTCATGGGCACTTGAGAAGAATGTGTAACCTGCTGAGTTTGGGTGCAACATTCTGTATATGTCTGTTAGGTCTAACTTGTTTATCACATTGTTCAAGTTCTCTGTTTCCTTGTTGATCTTCTGTCTAGTTATTCTAGCTAATGATGTCAGTGGTAAGTTGAAGTTTCCAACTATTATTGGAAAGATGTCTACTTCTCCCTTCAGTTTTGCCAGCATTTGCTTCATGTATTTTGGGGCACCCTGGCGAGGTGCATAGATATTTATGACTGTTATATCTTCCTGGTGGATTGTCCATTTTATTTATATTAACAGCCTTCTATACTTCTTATAACATTTTTGCATTTAAAGTATATTTTGTCTGATATTAGTATAGCTACCCCTGCTCTTTTCTGGTTACTGTTTGAGTGGAGTATAATTTTCCAACCTTTCACTTTCAGCCAGTTTGTATCCCTGGGTCTAAAGTGAGTCTCTTGTAGGCAGCATATGGATGGCTCATGTTTTTTATCCATTCTGTCAGCCTGTATCTTTTCATTGGTGAGTTTAATCCATTCACATTCAATGATATTACTGTAAATGCATTATTTACTTCCACCATTTTGTTCTTTGGTTTTCATATGTCATATATATTACTTTTGTATGTCTTTTTACTTTTTTGGTTACATTTTTAGTCTTGCCTTCTATACTCTCCTCCAAGACTCTCTTCTATCTTTGTCTGTTGGACTGTAAGGCTCCCTTTAATATTTCCTGCAAAGGTGGATTCTTTTTTATGAACTCTCTTAGTTTCTGCCTGTTTGTGACTATTTTAAGCTCACTTTCATATTTGAAGGACAAGTTTGCTGGATAAAGAATTCTTGACTGGCAGTCTCTCTCTTTCAATATCCTAATTGTGTCATACCACTGACTTCTCATCTCCATGGTTTCTGATGAGAAATCCACACTAAGTCTTAATGAACATACCTTATATGTAATGGTTTGCTTCTCCCTTGCTGCTCTAGGAATTTTCTCTTTATCTTTGACCTTTGACATTCTGAGTAGTGTGTGTCTTGGAGTAGGTCTATTCACATTTATTCTGTTTAGGGTATGCCACACTTTTGGATATTTAAGTTCATTTCTTTAATGAAAGTTAGGAAATTTTCAGCCACTATTTCTTCAAATACTCTTTCTTCCCCCTTTCCCTTCTCTACTCCTTCTGGAACTCTCATGACATGTATGTTGTTGCATTATATGTTATCATTCAACTCTCTCAGCCCCTGCTCATTTTTTCCATTCTTTTCTCTCTGTGTTCTTCTCTCTCTTCAATTTCAGCTCTTCTGTCTTCTGTATCACTTATTCTTTCTTCTACCATTTCGATTCTGATTTTGTATTCCTCTAATGTATTTTTGATTTCACCTATTGTGTCTTTAATTCCGAGGAGCTCTGTTAATTTTTATTCAGGTTTCAAATACTTCTGTGTTTGCTCAGTGTCTTCTTGATGTCCTTTATCTTTTTAGCAATATTGTCTTTCAACTCATTAATTTGATTTTGGAAATTTGTGTGCATCTGCTTGATTAGTTGTCTCTAATCCTGTGTTTCTTCTGGGGATTTGATATATTCCTTTGCTTGGGTTATTTCTTCTATTTTTGTGGTATGGCTTGTAATTTTTTACTGATGTCTTGGCACCTGATTATGATGGTGAGTTTACTCATGCTCAATTTCTCTCTCTTTCATAGGGATTTAGTGACAGGAGGCTGTGTGCTACTGCTGTTCTTTGATTCTTGGTTCAACCTGTTCTGAGTCTTTAAGATTGTCCCTTTTTATTGCTCAAAACTGGGCCCTGGACCCAGTAATGGGTTGCAGATCAGCTTCCCAGGGCCTTGAGGGAGGAGGCTGCAAAGGCCGGAAAAAAAGTCTCTCTTACTTATTTACTTTAATTTCCTCACATGTACTTTCTTGGCCTGCTGGCAGATGGCACTCTTCAGCAGCCCTCTCAGTCCAAGCCTGATCAGAGTGTGTTCACTGCAACATGGACTAGATCAATGTGATAGAGGATCCTGCCTGGAGGTTAAGAGACTCATAATTCAAACTCTCTCAGAGGCAGTTCTCAACCTTTGCTAGCAGCTCCCTCCCTTTTCCTTAGTAGGAAATAATTCCCTCTACATCCTCAAAAAAACAGTCAGTAGAGAAGTAGAGAAGGAAATGGAGAGACTGGGATCTCTTTAGTCCCTTGCTGGCTCCGAAGGCAAACAATGGTGTGGCCTCAGCCAGCCTGGAAGGGCTCATGGGACATAGCAGACCAAATGTGTGGGTCAAAAGCTGAATCAGACTTAGGCTGTGTCCTTCTCTCTCCCCTTTCTTGGGGAAATAGATTCCTGTGGCCCTCTTCGTCTGTAGCCGCCAGCTCCAAGGCCTGAGAATTCAAAAGTGTCTATAGGGTGAGGAGGATGCTGGCAGTTGCAGCTGCAGCTTTTAACTCACAGTTTTGCCATTGCAATTCTTTTCCTTTGCATCTCTCTCTTCTAGGTGGTGTCCATCCTTCCTCTGGTTTCCTAAACCCTAGGAGATTTTCTTCCTGGCCATTTCTGCCTGTTCTTTAGCTATTTTCCTGGGAGCAAAGAGAGTTCCATGTCTTTCTCGTCTGCCATCTTCCCAGAAGTTCTGTAAATATTTTCTTATCTTTTCAATCTCAATGAATTATTTCTCTCCATGCTTTCTGAGATTGACAATGTACCCCAAACATGACTCTATATGGTTGTTTGTTTTTCCCAATCAGCAAACTGTGAGTATATGCAATTTTTTTTAAAATTCAGATAACCCGTTCCTAACATTGTACATAGTCTGAATGATTTAACAATTTGGATAAAATCATTTATTATGATTTTTTCAGAAAATTAGCACAGGGCATGGAATATAATAGGTGATCAGTAATTGCCTTCTAATAAAAACTAGAAGGAGGATGAATGAGGTCACAAGGGCATTGACAACACCAGGAAATAAGATAATTTTCAAGGACATAAGGTGACCAAGGAATGCTCTAATTTTCAATTCGCTAATTCACTTTCAGAAATATGACCTGCTTTATGCTTCCATAGAAGTTCAGGTTACGACATGTTCATGAGAAAAAGGATATGGGGAGGGGGGAGCTGGTGAGCTTTGTGGTTTGAGCATCTGCTTCCCGTGTCCAACTGATTCTAGCAATGGAAGAGCTTTTATCATTGTTGTGGAGGCAGTGGCCACTGGAGGTTCTGAGGGGAGGGAGAGGGAAGAACAAGTATAATATGGGGGCATGTTTGGAACTTGGGTATTGTCCTGAATGACATTGCAATCACAGATAAAGGCCATTATATATCTTGTCATAACTTACAAAATTATGGGAGGGAGTATAAACTACAATGTCAACTATAATCCACACTTAGTGGCAATGCTCCAAAATGTGTTCATCAATTGCAACAAATGTACCACATGAATGAAGGATGTTGTTAATATGGGAATGTGTGGAAGGGGTAGGGAGTGGGGCATATGGGAATCTCCTATATTTTTTATGTAACATTTATGTAATCTAAGTATCTTTTTTAAAAAATTCAAGAGGATATTTTTTAAAAAAAGAATATAAGCAAAGAACAAATTTTCATTCAGGATTGTTCCAAAAACAAAGTACAATGTCACTGTTGGGACAATAGGCATATAGCTCAATGCTCCACATCATCTTCATCTCTATTTCCAGCCAAACCCATGTCAAATAACTGTATTCTCATCAAGAAAATGTCATTATGTTCAGTGTGCTGTGTTTAGCATGGCTGCATTAGGACAGGTCTCCACCATGCACAATATCCTACATCTTACCATTGGTGATGGCCAGGTTCATGTGTCACCTTGGCCAGGTAATGGTGCCCAGTTGTTTAGTTAAGCAAGCACTGGTCTCTGTGAATTAAATCATCAGTGAGTCGATTGAATCTAAAGCTGATGACATTTCAATGAACTAAGGAAACTGCCTTCAACAATGAGAGAAGTATCCAATCAGTTGAAGGCTTTAAAAGAAGTGATGATTTCAGCAGTCAGAAGAGAGAATTTCCATCTCTACTACAGTCTGCCAGTTTCCTCTAAAGGAATTCATCAGAAACCTTCATCAGAGTCCCAAGCTTGCAGCCTGCCCTGTGGAATTTGGCCTTGTGCATCTCCATAGCTGTGTGAGACAATTTTATAAAATCTCCTAATATTTACACAAATCTCCTGTTGGTTCTCTTTCACTAGAGAACCCTGCCTAATACGCTATTCAAGGAATTCATCCTTATTTCCCCAGACGTTCATAAAATTGATAAATATGTTAGCTGAATGAAGCCATTTCCAAAAAAAAAAAAAAAAGCAAATGGACTTCTGAATGCAAGAATCAACAAAGAGACTGTCCATCCATTAATATCACTTGTAGGTGGCTTTGATTTGAAAGTTACAAGAGCTTTAGGTGAGTCTCACTGAATAAGTTTGCCTTATCTCCACTTGCATGGTTGGCTCTACAGTTGTGACCATTTTCATTGCAAAACCATGTATTTTTAAAGATGCAACAACACTGTAAATTTTATTATTGAAAATAAAAGTTTTATTATGGTTGAGAGCAGCTGAAATATATCACTTCACATGTATTTACAAATATTTTTGGAGTATCTACTAACTGACAGCATTCTAGCTTCAGGAGACCACACTGTCTTCAAGTAAATAAGTGCACAGATTTATCAGTTAATTAAAAATACTATAAAAAAATAAAGCAAGGGGGATGGCATGTGACATGGCCATGAGTATAAAAATAATCTATAGTTTGGGCCCCAGATTTATTGCAATTAGAAACTTCCAGGAGAGATCTGCCTTTGTTCTCTTTTAATATTACTTTCCTATTTCATAACAAGCTTTCCTAAGCAATTTAAAAAATAAAATGTCAAGGTTACAGATTTCAAAGATCTCAGATTAAGGAATATGCTGCAAAATCTCAGGGCCCAATGCATATTAGCCAAATATCTGAGTTACTGCCCTCTTTAAACTTTGCACTCTGATTCCAGGCTGAATTCAATTGAATTGAATTTGCTATTAATCAATTGAATTGAATTTGCTATTAATTGCATTCAGTCAACCTTTAATTGGATCAGGTAGTCTTCATTTTGTGAGCCAAGATGCTGTTTTGAGATGCTGTACACTGCTTTCTGCTTGCTACCTTCTACCCCAAAGGTAACTGCTGTTTCAGGAGTGGGTTGACATATCAATTAGTTTGTAATCAGTCCTTTGAGCATTTGGCATCAGGTTCTATTCTTACTTAGCAAGGCAATAGAAAGTCCCCCTGGAATACAGCTCCATAGGGCATGGAACATGACCTTTTGTAAACTGGAAAATGACTATTGTCCCTGGGCTAAATCCTCCTCACTGGATTTCTTCCCCAGAGGAAAGGATTTGCAGTGCCTCCTGTCGACAAGCCTGGAAGTGGGAGCACTGGTATGCCTGGCTGACATGGAGACCATGGCATCCTGCTTATACATATGCAGCAAGGATATTCTGGCCCAAGAACTACCAAGGCAAGGAACCCATTGACCCCAAAATCAGAGGTTAAGGCTGGAAAGGATCTTAAATCCATCTAATTTCACATCCTCATTTTCTCAAAGAGAAAATAAATGTACAGAAAAGGGAGGTGAATTCCTGGAGTGGCAAAGGTAATTCCCAGCAGAGGAGGGGCTGGAATTGAGGTTTCTAAGCTCCAGCTTCCTAATCCATAGTTTCTTTTTAAGTTTTACATGAAAGAGTTTAGCGGAGAAAATAAATAATCATAATATTCCTAACTTACTGAGCACCTAAGAGAACTTATTACTGTTTGATGCTCTATATACAGAACAATTCTGCAAGATGTATATAGTAAAATTCAGTTTGCACTTGAGAATACTGAGGCTCAGAGGGGGGAATTGGCTCTGACCATAAAGCCACTTTTCACTTTATCACAAAAGGGTCACATTTGGAATACTGAAACAGCCAAAACAATGGTCTAGCACTGCCTTCTTTAAATGGTATGAAGCTCCTTAAAATTAAAAAAAAAAAAAAAAAAAAAAAAAAAAAAAAAAAAAAAAATTCTTCTTTCTATGCTAGAAGAAGCAGGGAGGAGATAAATGATTTGTGAATTATTTAATTTCCATGAATCCACAGAGGGAAACTAGTATAATCTTTGATGAGGCGACTATTTTTGTTCTCTTTCTCTCTCTTTTCTACCATTCACACATACACTACACCTCTAGATTAAAAAAAAAAATCCTGAATGCTTACTATGTGCCAGACACTGTTCCAAGTACTTTGCATTTAACCTTACAACACCCAGTGAAGTATTATAATTAGCTCTATTTTACAGAGGAGGAAATGGAAGCACTCAGCTACTAAGCCAAGCAGCGTGGCTTCAGAGCCTGTCTTTTTACACACGACACCGTACTAAGCTTCTTCTCTCTTATAGTACATGCTCATAGCTGCTGTATCTGTGCATTTTCCCCTGTGAAGAGAACCAACTGGAACAATTCTACCTCATTTTTCCCTAGAATCTTCCCAGGGTATGCTTCTGCTCTCTGAAAGTGAGGCTAGAAAGAAGACTCTTACTGAATTGTTATGAGAATCTAGGTTATGACTGAAGTGGCAGCTGAGGGATTCTCAGGGGACCCAAAAACCTCAGGGAGGGGGAAACTGGCTTTGGAAAGAATATTTTCTCTGCCATACTCTGAAAAGCCTATATTTCATGTTCCAAACCTAAGAATAAAATCAAGCTCAATATTTGTGCAGATTGGTTGGTGATGGGTTTGTGGTGTTTAATTGTTCACGGGAAACGTAATGACGTTTTAGTAGGGTAGCGTAGTATTATGGAAAGGGGACCAGCATGGGAGTCAGGAGGCAGTTTGTCCCCTTAGCTGTGGACTGCAGTCTTCTCCTCTGGGCATTTAACTTGTTAGGGCACAATAAATCATTAGAAGCTTGTGGAAGACTGAGAGGCAAAAACTGCATTAAAGCATCTAATGGCTGTGGGAAGCAACCCTTTGGCCTAAAGGAGAATGAAATTGTGCCTAGGAGGGAAACAAGGTGATGAATACCCAGGAAGAAGAGGAAAGCAACATCAAAGAGGCCTTCTTTCAAGCCACATCAAAGAGGCTTTCCTGACACTGTCACTCTTACCCAGCTGTATGCAATGCAATGCCTGAGCAAGTTTCATGCGGAATTTCACATGAGGGGTGTGATGGTTAGGCTAATGTGTCAACTCAGCCAGGTAATTGTGTCCAGGTGTTAGGTCCAGCAAGCACTGGGCTCATTGTAATACAAGAGCATTTATGGACTTCGATCACCAGTGAGTTTACTGCATGGATGGCTGATTACATCGGCATCAATCAGGGAGATTGCATCAGCAATGGGTGATGCTTTTATCCAATCAGCTGAATGCCTTAAAAGGGGAAGTGATTTCAACATTCAGAGAGAATTTCCCAGCTGGTCTTTGGACAGCCAACTTCTCCCAGAAACTCATCAAGGACCATTCATCGGACTTTCATTGGAGCCCCTGGCTTGCAGCCTGCCTGTGGAACCTGGACTTGTGCATCCCCATGGTCATATGAGAGACTCTTATAAAATCTCATATTATTAACAAATATCTCCTGTTGATTCTGTTTCCCAAGAGAACCCTGACTAATACAAGGGGCTTTGGAGTGCTCCTATAATTGCCCTTGCTCCTTTCCTTCTACAGCTTCCACAAAATTTGGTACTAATAGAGGTATCTTAGTAACCAACAAGAACCTTCCTCATCACTAAAACAAAAAATGGTTTTCTGCAAAAATATTTTAGCTCTGCCTACATTCAGATGTCTCACTAGAGGAGAAGTCAGCAAACTACTGTTTACAGACCAAGCCAACCTGCTGCCTGTTTGGTAAATAAGTTTTAAAGGAACACAGCCAGGATTCTGTTTACCTATGGCTTCTTTCTACAACAGTGTTGAGTATTTGAAACAGAAACTGTATGTCCCACAAAGCAAAAGTACTTATTGTCCAACCCTTTACAGAACAGGTTTGCTGATCCCTGCTCTAGGGGATCTTACAGGCAACTCTAATTCAGAGGACATCTGCACTGCCCATCCTCCTAACTGCAGAGGTGCCAACGTGGTCAGCCATATCCTCACAATATTTATTCTTTCATAGTCCAAGGGTATGCTCAAGATCAAATGTGCCTCAAGGGATTTACGTTCTTTCCAGTACATCAGGCTTCTAAATACCATATCACATGATTATCCTGCTCCCTGCAATATGCTAGGCAGGACTCATATCTCCAAGATCACCTCAATGAGGGCAAGGAATGCAGGCCTGGGGGTTATAGCAAAGCAAGTAATTATGTAGAATATCCCAAATGAGCCCCAGGATAGAACAAAAATTCATGCAAACTTTTATGAAAGTTTTAAGTAGTTTGGTGGAATGTTGCTAGATGGAAAGTATTCTACTTTTCAAGCACTTCACTCAACAAGGAATCTCATGATAAAATTAAATAAAGTGGTTTCATTAGCAGAAACTACTGTATCACAATGTATCAAACTTTAAGTAGGTAGACTAAATTTAGACATTAAAAATCCCAAGGGGACCACAGTTAGGAAACCCATTCATATTATCCATAGCTACTGTCTGAAACTCTATTCTTTTACCTTGGGCTAAATTTGTTTCTTACTGGTTATACCCTCTGTTTCACAGAATTCCACCTCACACACACAATCTTAAAAGACACTTGGGAGACCCAATACCCAGGGGAAAGTAAAAGGAGGCATTCAAACTCCTGTGGCATTCAAACCCTAGAAGAACTAACATTTTAAGAATTCTCCCTGATGGTGAAGATGCACAAAATCTCTTTGTATATATAGTCACCATCTTGTTTCTTTCTTCCCTTTGTTCAATCTTTTATCATCTCATGAATATTCACTCATAGTCAAGTCCCAGGGTATCCTTTAATGCAGTATATTTTAAGTTCTAGTTGATATAAACCCATTAGTTGGGTGCATGAGATCAATGTAAGTGATCAAGACAAGGTTTGTTTGTTTTTTTATTTAAAAAAATGGAGTGGAATGGAATGGATCCAAATAGAACACATTTTTTAAAAAAAGAAAATTTTCAGTGCATATTGGGCCACAATGTAAAATGAATCTTCTGTGGGACAACATAAAAAATATTTGAAAGTCACTATTCATATTTCTTTCTTCCCATCCCCCCACCCCCACCCCCCCTCCATCTTTTAAAGTTCTTTCTTTAGTCCATGATTGCATTTGGAATTAAATTAAATGGTTCCCCTCTGGCTTTAAGATTTCAGGTAGTTTTTGAAAGCCAAAAAGACACCCTCAAAGATGGTTTTGTTTGTTCTTTTCATAATTGTTCTTTTAGATCAATTTAGTTGAACAATTGTAATCTCTGCTTTCAGCCCAAGCAGAGGACATCTTTACAGTGTGAAATAAAATGTCACTACCACACTAGAAATTTAATTACGAATTAATGTCTTTATTTATATCTTTAAATTGATAATTTAAAGTCTACCCTACCATAACTCTGTAAATGAAAATTATTTTAACAACACATAACTTTCTCTAATTCATAATGCACAGGCTTATCTAGATCAATGCTTTTAAGTAACTCAGTAAACTTCAAAGATATTGAAGCAATATCTTTGAGAAATTATTTTTAAAACAAATAAAATTCCATGAGAATGAAAAAGAGTACTATTTCCACTGAAATGTTTGTAAAACTAAAAACTGCACTCTGTCTCTGCCCTGTAGACAATGGCAGTAACAATCTCAGTCAAGTTGACCTTCATAGCATCTGAGGTATTGTGGTGGTAATCTGTGGTTCATGAGGCAATGCACAACTAAAACAATGGCTCTTATTAATACTTTTCATCACTTGCTCCTATAACTCTACCAATTAATTGACTTCGCAGGACTGTAGTTTTTAAATTCATTAATAACATGAGTTCTTTGTCAATAAAAACCCACCTTTTTTTTCTTCTTCAAACAGATGACAATATGACCATGGCTTTTATCTTCAAGAGACACACTTGGCATTATCAGTGACAGTGTTGAATCTTGTCCTTTCTGTTTGGATGTAACTTGAACTAGATAACTTACAGGGTCCATTTCAGTTTTAAAAGTCCTTATAATGGCCCATAAGACCCTGAATGGTCTGGCCTTGCCGTCTTCTCTGATCGCCCCAATGCCACCCCCCAAATTTCTCACGATGCTCCAGTCACACAGGTTGGCCACCAGCCCCAAAAGAGATCACGCTATTCTCCACCCTAGGCCCTTGCCCATGTTCTTCCCAACATTCTTTCCCTGCTCCCACATGCTGGCTCCAACACATCCATCATAACTCACCTGAAAAAACCCTACCTGACCATGCTGATTTAAGTGGCTCCCTCCCTACTCCCTGTCATAAGACTATTATCTTTCTTCCACATATCACAGTGTCTTTTTTTTTCGCCCTCATTTAATTATGTATCACTAAAGTATAAGCTCCAAGGACAGGAAACTTTCTGTCCTACTCAGCATTGTGTTCTCTCACCATAGAGCACTGTCTTTGGCATATCAATACATTTTGCTTGATTAAATGATTGAATGAATCACTGAATTCTTTAAGTTAATTCAACTTTTCAACCTTTCTAAAAAGATTGCTTAAAAGTGTTCCTTCTATCATGCCTCACCTCCTGCTCTCAGACCCAAACTGGATTTTTCACAGTCACACCACACAGAAAGGATTTTAAAACTGTCCCTCCAGTCTATAATAATCATTGTGGTATCAAGAAGCTGGCTATGTCTGCATTAATTTCCCAAGGCATTATATCCCTAGTTTTCTCCTTTCCTTATTGGTTCACTTTGGATGTAGCATCCTCATTAATTCATTTACAAACAAAACAAAAAACATGAATTACTATCATTGTTCTCATTTTACATATAAAGAAACTTAATCTTAGACAAAGTAATGTGTCAAGGGTACAATATGTTAAGTATCTAGGCAAAGATGTAAATCCAAGTGTATTAGTCAGCCAAAGGAGTGCTGATGCAAAGTACCAGAATTCTGTTGGTTTTTATATTTACTGGGGGTAAAGCTTATAGTTACAAGGCCCTAAAGAGTCCAACTTAAGGTTTCTTCCTTACCAAACTCTGTTGCCAGGTGTTGAAGCAAGATGGTGGGTGACTTCTGAGAGAGTTCAGCCTTCCTTTTCCCTTTTAAGGCTCCATGGGTCCAGCTTCTTCCGATCTCAGCTGTAGGCTGGCATAGGGCTCATCTCTCATCCTGGGGCTTGTTTGTTTCTGGGCTCAGCTGCTCTGTTTTCTTCACAAGGTCAGCTGTAAACTATCAGGTGAATGGCTCATCTCTCTTCCCAGGGCCTCTGCCAAGTCTATGGAGTTGTCTCCCTTCCTCTGTGTATTTCTCTGTGCATCTACTTCTGTGTTCTTGACTGAGCGTCCGTTTATATAGCCCATCAAGGGGGCGGGGACGCAATGCTGCACACCCTAATGACATGGTCGAATCAAAGCCCTAATCTTAACATAATCAAGTAAATATAAAGCCTTTGAATTTAAATCAATCAAAGGGTGTCATGCCCAGAGGAACATACGGGTAGACAAACATAATCTATATCTCTTTTTAGAATTCATAAGTAATATGAAACTGCCACACCAAGGGATCTAACTCAAGAGCCCTCACTCTTAAACAGTTTATTATAAAAAGTAAGTAAAGCTGTTTGTGAGAAAGCAGTTTGTAAACTGTAAAAAGTTGCCTAAATAATCACTGTAATTTTTACTTTATTTTTTCTTTATTGTGATCTGATTTCCTTTGAGAATATAAGCTTATTGACATTTATGCTATTTTTTTTTCATAAAGAAAAACGTGTATGATATGTAAAAGGCTTTGAAAAACCCTCCAGAAACAGAATCTGTTTTCTGTGATTAATCCAGAATTTCTCAAAATCATTTCTTTATAGAAACTTTTTTCTCATAACATTAATTAATATCTCAAAGTGTTAGTCTTCTTAAGAATGTACATTCTGATGTTAGCAGTTCCCCATGTTGTTGAAAACTTTCATAAACATTATTTTTAGTGGATGCCTACCTTTATATGGATATAACATGATTTGTACAGTCATTTCCCTTTACTGGAATAGACTTTATTCTCAAGTTTCAGCTTCTATAAATAATGCTAAGATGAACATTTTTGAGACATTTTCCTTTGTATGGGACATAAATTCTTATAATAGTTTTTCAGCTCAATGCCAATGTAATTTGCAGCAGCAGATGAGAGTGGCCATTGCACTCTGCTTTTTCTTGCCAGCACTCATTACTGTTACTCAAAAACAAACAAACAAAAATTTCCTTACTTGACAGTCTCCAAAGGTATGAGCTCACTTTTTTTTGTACTTCAGAACTTCAAGTTATAAATGAGGTCGATATTTATCAATGTTTAATCTAGTTGCATTTTTTTCCATTTGTGTGTTACGATTGCAGTTTCTCATTATTTATATAAGCTTTATATATATATTAATACATCTTGCCCTTTTCAGTTTTATATATTGGTAATCTTTTACTGTATTAATTTATAGAAATATATTTATTCAAATTGTTCTGCTTTTCATTTTTTTCTACTCTTCTTATAAAGCTGACCCCATAGTCACTATTCGCTTCCTTTTTCTAGTGAAATTTTTAAGTCTTGTCATTCAGTTATTCAGTAGTCATGATAGTCTGTATCAAAAAGAAATAAAATAAAAGCAAGCAATATCCCCAACAAAAAGCGATGATACAAACAAACTACTTATTAGGTTCCTTATATGTGCCAAACATTGTTATGGAGCTGGGCATGTAGAAAAGAATCAGACATGATCTGACCCCAGGTACCATATATTATAAAGGAATAAAGGACAAGTAACACTATACTACCAAAATGGGTCAAGTTCATTACTAAATTTAGCATATTTTTGTTCTTCTC
>JAKSZT010054477.1:880484-905986 GCA_026826555.1 Tolypeutes matacus | reverse complement strand
AAAACAAATTTAAACAGGTAGGAACTACTGAAACAACTATTCTGAAACTCCAGAGGCCAGAAGAACCCTGTATATCATTCAAGGAAGAGCCGGAGGAAGAGGCTGATAAATTATGGTAAAGAAGAGATGTAGTGTAATTTATCCTAGGTATACCAGGTTGGTTCAACATAAGAAAATCAATTAATGTAATACATGAAATTAATAGAATGAAGGAATAAAATCACATTATTATCTCAATTGATGCAGAAAAGGCATTTGACAAAATCCAACATTCTTTCTTGATAAAAACACTTGGAACACTTTGGAATAGAAGGAAACTTCCTCAACATGATAAAGGGCATATTTGAAAAGACCACAGCAAACATATTACTTAATGGGGAAATACTGAAAGTTTTCCCTCTAAGATCAGGAACAAGACAAGGATGCCCACTGTTAACACTGTTATTCAACATTGTACTTGAAGTTCTTGCCAGAGGATTTCGGCAAGAAAAAGAAATAAAGGGCATTCAAGTAGGAAAGAGAGAAGTGACACTTTCCCTATTTGCAGATGAGATGATCCTGTATACATAAAATCCTGAAAAATCCACAAAAAACCTCCTAGAGCTAATAAATGAATTCAGCAAAGGTGTAGGGTAAAAGATCAACACCCAAATATCAGTAGTGTTTTTATGCACAAGCAAGGAACAATTGGAACAAAAATTCAAGAAAAGAATTCCATTCACACAAAAAAACAGTTAAAGAATCAAATATCTAGGAATAAATCCAACCAAGGATGTAAAGGACTTGTACACAGAAAACTACAATACATTGCTAAAAGAAATTAAAGAAGACCTAAATAAATGGAAGGACATTCAGTGTTCATGGATTAGAAGACTAAATATCATTAAGATGTCAATTCTACCCAAAGCAATTTATAGATTCAACATAATCTCAATCAATATTCCTACAACCTTCTTTGAAGAAATGGAAAAGCCAATAATCAAATTTTTATGGAAGAGTAAGGGGTGCTGAATAGCTAAAGCCATCTTGAAAGAGAAGAATGAAATTGGAGGACTCACACTTTTCAATCTTTAAACTTATTACAAAGACACAGTAATCAAAACAACATGGTAATGCCACAAGGACAGACATATACACCAATGGAATCAAATTGAGAACTCAGAAATCAATCCTCCCGTTTATGGCCAACTGACTTTTTTTAAAGATTTTATCTATCTATCTATCTATCTATCTATCTATCTATCTATCTATCTATCTATCTAATTAGATCCCTCCCCACTTGCCCTTTGTGCTCCCTGTCTGCTTTCAGAGTCCATTCGCTGCGCGTTTCCTCTGTGTCTGCTTGTCTCCCTTTGTTGCATCATCTTGCTGCACCAGCTCTCCATAGGCGCAGGCCGTCAGATCTCTGCAGGTAAGGGCAGTCAGCTCTTCACGGGCACAGGCTAGCTTGCCCTCACCAGAAGGCCCCAGGCATGGAACCCAGGGCCTCCCATATGGTAGATGGGAGCCCAACCACTTGAGCCACATTCATTCCTGGCAAACTAATTTTTGACAAGGTGGCAAGAGCCACTCAATTGGGAAAGAATAGTCTCTTCAATAAAGATGCTGTTAATACTGGATCTCCATTTGCATAAAAAATAAGGAGGACCCCTACTTTACACTATATACAAAAATCAACTTAGATCCAAGACCTAAATATATAAGAGCTAGAACTATCAAACTCCTAGAAGAAAACATATGGAAGCATCTTCAGGACCTTGTGATAGGCAATGGTTTCTTAAACATGACACTGAAAGCACAAGCAGTGAAAGAAAAAATAGATAAATGGGACCTCACAAAAATTAAAGACTTTTGGTTCTCAAAGAACTTTATCATGAAAGTAAAACAACAACCTACACAATGGGAGAAAATATTTAAAAAGCACATTTCCGATAAAAGTTTACTATCCAGACTATATAAAGAAGTCCTTCAACTTAACAACAAAAAACAAACAACCAATTAAAAAATGAGCAAAAGACTTGAATAGACTTTTCTCCAAAGAAGATATACAAATGGCCAAAAAGCACATGAAAAGATGCTCAACATCATTAACCATCAGGGAAATGCAAATCAAAACCACAACGAGATACAGTTTAATACCCATTAGAATGGTGCTACTGGAAAAAAAAAAAAAAAGAAAAATAACAATTTAAGTTAGAGACAATGCAGAGAAAAAGGAACATTCATTCATTGCTGGTGGTTATGTAAAATGGTGCAGCCACTGTGGAAGACAGTTTGACAGTTCCTCAGAAAGTTGAGTATAGAATTACTGTGTGACCAGGTTATCCCACTACTAGGTATATACTCAAAGACTTTGAAAGGAGGGACTTGAACAGATATTTGCACACTGATGTTCATAGCAGCATTATTCACAATTGATGAAAGATGGAAGCAACCCAAGTGTCCATCAACTGATGAATGGATCAACAAAATGTGGTATATGCATACAATAGAATATTACTCCGGCATAAAAAGGAATGTTTTTTATATACTGATGCATGCAACAACATGGATGAACCTTGTGGACATTATGTTAAGTGAAAGAAGTCTGGCAGAAAAGGACAAATATTGTATGATCTCACTGATTAGAATCAATTAGAATAAACTCATGAATCAGAATCTGGAATAAGGTTAGCAGGGGACAGCATGGAGATAGAGAATGGGAAGTTAAGGCTTACAGTGTACAGGGTTCCTATTTGGAATGATGAAATGTTTAAGTAATGGATGGACATGATGGTAGCACAACATTGTGAATGCAATTAACAGCACTGAAATAGATATCTGAACATGACTAAAAGGGGAAATGATAGATTGTATACGTGGTAATAGAATATAATTTTTAAAATGTCCATGGAACTACACTACACAAAGTTATACCATGGACTTTAATTAATAGTACAATTATAAAAATGTGCTATCATCAATAGTAAATGTAAGGTGTTGGTGGTGGGGTGGGGTGTGGGAGCCCTGTATTTTATGCATGATTGTTCTGTAAACCCACAACTTCTCTAATTTAAAAAAATGTTTAAAAAGAAAAATTGATGATGTCTCATCCTTCTCACTGACATTTGGAACGAAGTTTCATTCCCTTTTCAAAGGAACAGATATTCCTTCACTATTAATTCCATCTTAACAATTACACTTTTAGCTCTATTCTGTCATCTTTTGGGGGGTACCTCAAAAAAAGGTCTAATTGCATTTCTCTCAGATATTGACTTATTTTCTGTAGATACAATCCTAATATGATGAGTACAGTTTGCTGTTCCTTGTACCCACTACAGTGTTCTCTGGAGGAGAGGAACAGTTAGCATTGTTTCAAGGCTTGTTCAGTTTGGCTCATGACTTGACAAGACTTCCATATATAGTATCCATGCTCCCACAGAGATCCTGAGACTATAATAAATTAAAAGGGGAAAAAAAAAAAAAAAAAAAAAAGATCTACTCAAACATTGTGTTAGCACTGATGGTTTAAATAAAATGTACTTATGGAGAATTTACCTGCACAACTGCACTGGGTATGGCTGACTTGATCTGAGATGCCACTGCCAAGGTTGTTGCCATGTTAACAGGATGATGTTCATTAGCTGTGGCAGGTGTTGTTGAAACTGACAAATATGTTCAAACCAGTCTGTCAGTCTCAGGTTCCTTTTCCCCAAAGGTATGCCATTTGCATTTTTATCTTTGTTGCTAGTCCCTCCCTTGACTGACTTTGTCCATTACACTCATGGCCAAGGACAAGGCCTCACTTAAAACCAATTAAGGAACTCCAAAACCTTACCTCTCATTTTCAATAAACTGCTCAAAATACCTCCACTGTGCTGCTATCTTTGCGTGTGTGTGTGTGCTGCTTTCTTAAATTGTTTTTATGGCAAATGTTATACTTCTTAAGTATAAGTTTAAAATAATTGAGAAAAATTTTTAGGAAATTAGTGTGTTTGAGATTTAAAATCTTGGTAACTGGGAATAAGTCATGTGGGAGTAAACAAAAAGGAAGGACTTAAATATCTTGTATAAAATGTTTAAATATTTAAATAGTACATTCTCAGTCATGTTATATATCTGAATTTTGCTACAATTCTAGAAGATGCTGGATTTTTATATGACTTCTCTATCAGAGCTATAGAGAACATTGTGAATATCCAGGTTTTTGTTAGCATGTACCTCTAAAATCAGACTTCCCCATTGTTTAGAAGTCTGAGTTTTAGAGTTTTCCTTCATAGTTACCATAGGGCACTTTCTTATGCATCTCTTCAGAGATCACTCAAGTATATAGTATTCCAAATAACTTCAGAGCTCAGATTAACTCTGCAGATAAGCAGAGAGAAATGAATGATAAGGCCAATGTGCCAATCAGGTGGTTCCAAATTTAATCTTTCTTATGAACCAAACATAATTACACACACACACAAATTATACATATCTAATAGCTAGAGTCAATTATTCAAGCCATATCTTGTGTCTAAATAAAAGTTAGTGTAATGAAGTTAGCAGGGTGGTATTTTTTTATAATAACATTTTAAATAAATAATTCTTAATAGAAATCTTTTTGCATGGGCCAAAATTAGCAGTCTAAAAATATCCTTCTTACCTCCATATAGGACTAGCTGATCCTTTTCTCACAAAAATGACTCTAAGACCCTCCACTTCATTTATTTCTTCCTCTCTCTCCCCTAGTCCACATGAGCTAGAAGCACACCGTCCCTTCCAATCATTGGAACAATATCCCTGTTATCTCTGTAGAGGCAGATGAGAGGATTCCCCAGACTCAGTCCTCATTGGATTACCATTCTAGCTCCTAGGTCAACTTCCCTCTCATTCCTTTTTACCAAACTCATTCTCACTTAATCAGAGGAATATCCCTTCTGCTCCTGACAAACTCATCTTCTTTCAACAACCTTACTTCTTTTCAATAAATGAATGCTACATTTTAAACATCTGCCCCCCACATCTTTGGCAATTCATACCTCTCATTGCTTTTCAAGTCAAGTGCCAATTTGTCTTTTCTTATCATTCTTCCATTCTTTATACTTTTCTGATTCACTTTATTGCTCTAGGCAATACCAATACCTCATCAATACATTTTATTCAATTAGAAACATTTCTATTTACATTTATTAATATATACCTGGATTACCAGTCTTCAATTATTTCAACTTTCTATATTTCTTCTCTAATAATACAGTGACTTATTTGAGGAAAGAGGTCAGGTTTTCTATTATTTTGTTTCCCTCATAGCATATATTACAAAGTACTGCACATACAATATCCTCAATGACAGGCAAATGAATGAACGATAAATTAAAACATTAAGTGATGCATTTGTAAATTCAAAGTAGTATTTGAGATAGCACTTGTAAGAGGCATCCCAGGAAGACATTTGAGTATGTATGTCTTTTTAAAAAGATATATATGTAATCATACTTATTTTAGTAATATATTATCATTAAGTTTAGCAATAGTCCATCCACTTTTGCATCAGAAATACAATTAAGTCAATAAGGGTAAAAATACTTACCAATATTTTTAGTATAAGAGTAAGGTTAAAGGCAATTGAACTACAGCTTAAGTGCCTATTTTTAAATCTCCTTTTCTTTCTTCTATTCAGTCTTTCATTTCTCCAATAACAAATTCATTCACTCAGTAAACATTAATTAAGAAATTGCTTACCCTCTTTGTCTCCCAGTTTCCTAGTTCATAAAATGTGTTAGGCAAGAAAGATTATAGATGAGTAAGAGAGAGCCCTGCCCCTACGACGTCCATCAGCTAGTGAGGAAATGGTGGGTGGGGTGGAAACATGGATACTTTTTGATTCATAAATCCCATTTCTCATAATTCATCTCAAAGAAATAATCCTAGATTCATGCAAGTATTTTCATTTATTAGCTGTAAATATATTCATTCAAATTTCATTTAAATGTAAACCAGAAGAGCAAAACCAGAATATAATCTCAGGATTATATTCAAGTAATAACTGTTAACTGAGCGGTAAATTGAAGAATGAAAGATATTTCTTAAATGTAATGTACTTTCCTGCATTCATTCTAAAATTATTAAGCATTTGATCAATCCTAGTGACCTCAATTTTTGGGCTCAGACCCAATTTATATAATCTGCTCCAAAATGCACAAAAGCCTATTATCATACACATCAAAGCTGCTAACCTACTCCTAGGTTTGGAAATTCATCCTTGGAATGTTTCTTTCTCTCATTCACTTCCTCATCCAATCAACAAAATTTTGTATCCAGAATAACAGGCCTGAAAATAAAATAAAATAAAAATTCCCTCTTTATCAGCCATTACCACACATGATAAAAAGGACCTTCTCCTTCCCCAGGCTTAGCTACCAATATATATTATTGTAACAGACTCATATTTAAGCCATCTGAAGACTTAAAATTTCATTTCAAATTAAATTGTCTTTTCGCAAAATAGAACATACACATAACATATGTTTAATCTCCACCACCAAATCAATTTGCTTGCCACCACATTTCACCTTATCTTCTTGGAGTTTGATTTAGTATTATTACTGCATTAGTGCAAGGCCTTATGCTTTCAGTGAGTCAACACAATGAATGCTGCAGATATTTATTAGATAGCTTATCTTTTCAAAATTGAAAAATAGAGGCCCTGTGATAAAAGGTGTGCTACCTACTGCACAAGAACAACAATGTTTTATGCATTCTTTGGACATAATGAGAAAACACAGGGATAATTTCAGGCTTAGGGTAGAAAAAGCTATTCTTAGTCAATTCTTAACTGAGTCTGCATTATAATCTTTGCAGCTTAAGACAGGCACTCTTCATATCCCACAACAAAATGTTCTGATATTCTATTCACTGTGAATTGAATGTTTAATTCAAAGAGTATGTCCATATATTAGAGATGAAAATATGAAAAAAAGAAAGAAAATAATTGGTCAAATTTAATAGTGAAAAATATTTAAATTTTGAATACAAAAAAATGTAAACATATTTATATATATGGGTAATTAACATCAACAGTTAATTTCAAATAAGAAAATAGTAGAAACATATTAAATATATATTTAAAATACCCAACTTCATTAGCAATCAGATAAATATAAATTGAAACAAGAATATGAAACATGGAAATGTAAATGTGAAAAACACTTTATCCAGTGCTGTAGAGGGTGCAAGAAAGTCAGTATTTCTTAATGATTAGAGGGAACATAAATTGCGTTCAAACCTCTTAGAGAGCAATTTGGCAAAATTAACAGACTTTAAAATATACATATATTCTGTCCTATATGTTTCATGTCTATGAATTTATCTTGAGGACATAATCATAGATGTGTGAACATATTTAGTTAGTTTCAAACATGTTCATCATGGTATTATTTTTATAGTGAAAAATGTCCCCAAATTGGTACAATCCAATACCACAGCATAATCATTATAAATGTTATTGTAGGAGATTATGTGGTGAACATGCAAATCCTCAGGATACATTGTTAATGAAAAATACACATTAGAGAGCTCTGATATGTAAGGAACTTGGAAATTGTCACTCCCATCGTTACAACAAGGAAAACTGGACAAACTGAAAGTCAATGACTTTTCTTGGACCCCACACACAACTATGGTCACAGGGCAAAATGGCAAGCTGAAATCTGGAGATGTGGGTGCATCCAGAGAGCTACAGGAACTGAGATAAGGAGCAGAAGCTACTGGAGAGATATACCAGTAGGAACACTTAAATGATAATTTTTTTTTAAAGATTTATTTTATTTTTTTCCCTCCTCCTTGTTGTTTTTTAAAGATTTATATTATTTATTCCATCCCCCTTTGTTATTCCCTCCCCCTTGTTGTTTATTTATTCCCTCCCCCTTATTTCACTGTCTTGCTTCTTGTATCCATTCTCCATTTTCTCTCTGTGTCTGCTTATCTTCCCTTATCGCTTTCAAGTGACTCTAAGTGTTACAAATGGGAATATGTGGCACATGGAACAGCAGAAGAGCAGTTTCACAGTAGAGATTCAGAAGTAAGAGCATCGGCTCTGAAGTCAGGCTGCCTGTGTTCAAAACCTGACTTTCCCATTTAATGGCTATGAGAGTTTGGGCCACACTGCTTCAGATTCCTTTTCTGTCAAAGAAGGGAGCTAATATCACACACGGCAATCAGTTATTGCAAGGTTTCAATAAAATAACCCATAACAAGTATATAGCAAAATGCCTCATACATAACAAGTGTTCAATAAATGATCATCTACAGTGAGTCTAACTGACAAAATGATCTTGCACACAGAGCACTAGCCCTTTAAGATATGTCACTTAAAGAACATCTTAAAGTAGATGAAAGACATTTTTAAGTGAGACCAAGGACCTCCCTTCTTACAACCAGGGACTATCAATCTAGCAGACATCTGGGAAACATTTTAAACAGAAAAATAAAACAAATTTTAAAAAAAAAGATCATGAAACAAAATGAGCTCAAGGTTTAAGAACGAGGTCCAAATTTTTAGTACCAAAAAAATTATTAAATTCCACTGCTTTCTATTATACTTCCCCATAACTTTTATTCTTCAAAATGGAATGTATAGAATTAAGAATGACAATTAGCTCTGGATCTGGGTGATGTAAGCAGAAAGAACATCAGAGTGAAAGCTAAGAAATGTAGATTCTAGTTTCCATTCTGTAGTCATCCTTAGGGCAAGTCATTTTACATCTCTGAGCCTTAGTGACTTTAGGTGAAAAATAGGGATTTTGAAATATATCTGCTTGGACAATGGAGAGTGTTATACTGTGAAAACTTCTGGCCTGGCTGTAAGAAGGAGCAGATCTGAATCCTGGCTTTATACTTTCTAGTTGAGTGATCTTGAACGTTACTTCACCTCTTTAGTTATTTCACTCTATAGGCCCATACACGCTTTCAAAATACTGGGTAATGTATGGAAGATAATGTCCTTAGATTGTTGGCATAGGGCCTCAAGAAAAATCAAAAAGTGGTGTAAATACAGGTAATTAAACAGTCATTTAACATACTTTTATCTTTGATTTGACTGAATTTATCATATTGGATAAAACTAGTTTAACTCATTTTGCATCCCTTCCTATATTAAAAATGAGAAAGCTTTTGAGTTGAATGTGACCTTAGAAATTATGTAGGTCAACTCTGCTTTTGTACATATTAGAAAACTAATCTTGGAATACAGTCAAGAAATTAAGCAAGTGGTATCCTTTTTCATCTCGGCTCTCACTAATATGGTTAAATTAATCTCTTCAAGACTCATATATGCTAAGTAAGCTAAATTAAATTTTCCAAAGAACTAGGCTCCTAATTTTCAAAAGGTACTTAGTATTTTGATTGGTAGCTTAGAAAAAGTTACATGATTCACATACGAACATTCTTTATTCCTACAGCTCAGAAGAAGCCTTACCCATTTTCAATCATGTCAAGAATTCAGGATGAAAGGATAAATTGCCCCTTTCCTAGAGTTAAAAAAATAGAAATAAAGACAATATTGGTACCTATATTACACAGAGTCAGTAAGAGAAGTATTCTCACAGAATCTAGCAATGATGTGGGGAAAAAAAAAGTTGCTCTTAAGTATTACATATCATCCTAAGAGTTGGAGGTTTCTTGAACTAGTAAGCCTTCTATTAAACACCTCTAAATTAGCACAGAACTCTCACCAGCCTTTTCCTATCTTCACTGAAGTATCTGATGATCCAAATAATCAGGACCACCCTTTGATAAATAGAAAATGCAACAGAGGCTTTTGCGAACATGTTTTATCTTAGAAGTGTTTCTAAGATAGCAAAGTTAGTATAAGTACCCCAGAAAGCTGGTGAGTTTCTGCTGGATGCAAACCTGAATTTTCAAAGTGATAAACTACTGAGCTCATGATGACTTATCTCTCATTTCAAATGTGTATACCACAAATTCTGAGGTATATGTAGCCTTACTTGCTCAATCTTTTAATCATCTCTCTACCCCGTCATTCTCTTACTTATTCCCTTTCTACTGCAGGAACAGCAGGCCTATATTTCTGACTTTGCAGGAAGTTGGAGGCCCACACCAAGCTGTGTGACATGCTTGAATGACAAAATAATGGAATGATCCCAGGGACTCGGGAGTCACGGCCAAGGTATTTATTGCTTAGCAACTCAGACTGATGTCAAGAGTTTTGCCAAATGCAGATGGTGAGTAGGACTGTTGAAAATCAAAATTGCTTTGCTATAATTCTTTTAAATTGGTTTCAACAAAAACAAATATTAATTAATTTAGCCATTTATTTGTTTGATTGACCGTTATAACAGCTTTCTGGCCAAGAGCTAAAGTGGCAATTACAGTTAGCTGGTCACACTGAAGAGCCATAGAACACAAAACTTAGGTGAAAAGAAACCCCAAAATGTCTCCTGGAGGATAATCATCTGCCTTCCTAAATTAACATTCAAGTGCATTTCTGTGATTCAGAGTCTAAGAAAGTGCTAAATGATGACATACCCTTTGAAAACATGCTACAAATAATGGTAGATTATCCTGAAAACTAGCTTTAATCAGTAGTATATATCCAGATACCATATCTAATATTCTGTGTTTGGGACATTTGTTCTCAGGAAAAGTGAGTAACTTATTGTATTCTCATAACAGCTAAGTAAAGTTTCACAGGCTCTTGAATTGATTTCAAATATGACCTGGTGAGTCAAATGTAAAATGCAAAGCATTTCTTAAATCAGAAATGTGTACCCAGCTTATTCACAATATAAATCACATCTGCTGCTCTAGGGAGTTACTTCTTTGATGATGTGCTTTATCAGTTTCCATATAGCTATAACCTACCGTGAAAGCTGAGAAGAAGCATTTATTATTGATTTGGATATAGCAACTAAAAATGAAAGAACCCAGTAGAGGGTCATATTCCTTTCTCAATAATAAATATGGACATGTTTTTCTAGCCAGCAGGATGGCAATATTAGGAAAACAGTAGACAACTCTTTGAGTAGTCATACACAGGGTTCAGACCAGCAATGAATGGAAACATTTTGTCCCACAAATCACCTGGATCCCAAACAATCAGAATGTTCAATTAACCACGGAATTACAACAAACATCTTATAAAAACATAGTTCTGGTTAATGCCAACCTGATTACAATAGTATAAAAAACTTTGCTCCCATGAAGCTCCATTCCCTCCCCACTTCTTTGCGCTGTTATTGTCATACAAATTACATCTATCTACATTGTATATAGATACAAATCAGTTTTATCTGGAAATGTCACTTTCTCCTCCATGGTTTGAAGGTTAGTTTTGCTGGATATAGAGTTCTTGGTTGACAATCTTTGACTTTCATTACTTTGAATATGTCAGAATTTCTATTTGTTTCTCTTAAAATAATTTCTATCTCTTTATTGATACTGATATTCTCTATTTGATGAGACATCATTCTCAAACTTTCCTTTAGCCCATTAGACATGATTTCCTTTGGTTCTTTGAACATATTTAATATAGCTACTTTAAAGTCTTTGTCTAGTAAGTCCACTGTCTACGCTTCCTCAGGGACAGTTTCTATCAACTGTTCTCCATCCCAACCCTCTGTATGGCCATGCCTTCAGGCTTCTTAGCCTGTCTCATAATTGCTCGTTGAAACCTGGGCATTTAAAATAATACAATTTGGTAACTCATGAAATCAGATTCTGCCCCCTTCTCCGGGTTTGGGTTTGTTATTGTTGCTGTTTGTTGTTGTTGCTACTGTTTGTAGTTTTCATTGTTTTTTGTTTGTTTGCTTGTTTAGTGACTTTTCTGGGCTAATTTGGCAAGTCTGTGTTTTTATTCATTTCACGTGTCTCTACTGAGTTATCTCAATAGGTCAGCTAGTGATTAGACAGAGATTATCTTTGATACATAGAACCAATAAGTGTCTCAGTATTTGCCAAGGGCTCTGTGTAAATTAGGGAGCATGCCTTCAACACTCAGCCAAGCAGTTGACACAGTTTACAACTCCACCTTAGCCTCTACTTCCTGCTTGCATAGAACCTCAAAGTTAGCTAGAAATTAAGGCTTGAAGCCTTCTCAAGATTTTCCTGAGTATGTTCCCAGTCTGGGAAATATACACAGCCTTAAACATGAATGTGGCCTTTTAGATCCACAGGAGTATGTTGGAACCTTTCAAAGTCCCCTTTCAACTTCTCATTCCCCAGCTTTTCCTCTGAAGTTTTTTGGTTAAGCTATTGTTAGCTACAACTGTAAACCACCTCCTCAGGCAGCCAAGATGTTCAACAATTGTCTCTATATGAATAGATGTTCCTAGAGAAAAGGATGTTCTCATTGTGTGAGCTCCTAGTCAGATCAAATAAAGACAAGTTGATCCTAGGAACCACCAGACAGATCAAATAACGACAGCTTTCTGGGAATGGGTCTTCTAAGGAGCATCAATCCAATTCTGCCCTTCAATGGCTGCCAGGCTTCTGGTTTTCACTATAATTGTGAGCAGTGGTATTTAAGGAACAGTGAAGCTTGAGGGGAGACAATGGGATTAGGGAAAGTTAAAATGCCACAAAGCTTGTTTTTATTAGTGATATTCAGCCATTTTCACAGATCCTGTGAGCCTTTAGTTAATTTCTAGAGTTCTAAAAAAGATGATTCCAAACAATTTTTTGCAATTGTTTTTATGGAAAGGAGAATTTTCAGAGGATCTTATTCCACCATTTTCACTGATATCCTCTTTTTCTATAGTTTAGCTTAGATTTGTTTTGTACTGTTTTAAAGCACACATCAAATAACACAAAATTTAGTCCACTCTATTGCTGAGATTTACTCTTCTCCACAAATGAACACATAGTAATTGTCCCCACAATAGCTAAATTTTTTGAAATTTTCACATATATTGTGTATAGTTGTAAATCTTTTATATGTGATAGGTATTGAATACATTAACTCAACAGGTTAAGGTACTCTCAGTATGCCTTTTATAAACGTAGAAACCAAAATGTAGGTTACTTGTTCTGGCATTTTGAGATTCTTTTACAAATCCCAAAAACAGAAAGATAAACTAATCTGTTCCTCTGGCTGTGATGCCCTTTGATTGCATTAAATTTGGCTGAGGGCCTTTTATTAGATTACCTAATAAGATCAATTTAAGGCTCTTTATTGGGCTATATAAGTGAAGCATGACTCAAGTTGAGTCTCTGCCCCCTTTCTGGATCTGATATAAACAGAAAGAGAGAGAAAGACAGACTCAGACCCAGAAAGAAAGAGCTCTTTCATTTTTTATCCTACCGTGTGAAAGAAAGGAGAGGCTAAAACATCTGAGGCCCCAAGAAGAGATGAAACTTTTGCCTGATAGCTCACAGCTGAACTTGGGGAGAGAGTTGAATAGCTGAGACAAATATAGGAGGCCCCAACAAGAAACAAGGCCTATGCCAGAAGAGAGAGGACTACAAGATTGTTAAGCATGCAGCCCCAAGTGGCTGGGCCCACGGTGCAGCTGGACCTGAGAGAGGAAGCCCAGAGGAGAAGGAGAGACCAGGCAGATATCACTCACCATCTTGCTTCAACACATAGCAGCTGCCTTTGGTAAGAAAGCACCTTTTATGGTGTCATCAGTTGGACTTTTCATGGCCTTGGAACTGTAAACTCTTACCCCAAATTAATCACCATCGTAGAAGCCAACAGATGGATGGTACTTTTCATGGCAGCCTTTTGGCAAACTAAAACACTTATCTATCGTCACATAGTAAGTGTTAGAGTCAGGAATTGAACCCAAGTCTTGCCTTGACTTTCAAGTACTCAATTTATGTATGCCATCGTACAAACTAAAAAGTGAAGCTGGGTAAAATGTCAATAAAGTTATTTGATTTACTATTAGAGAATGACTTCCTAAAAGGGAAAGGAAACATTTATTTTCTATTTTAAAGTTGGTTTAGACAGCTGTTCTCAAATATATCTATAAAAGGATGTTTCTAGGACTATCCTTAAGAAAACAATTCATCAGTAGGATGGAAAGAACAATGAATGAGTAGGGGTGTCCCTGGCTACCGAAACAATGTGTTGTACCAATTTGTTTACTAATTAATCAGTATTTAGAAATGGATACAAAAGAAGGAAAATGTGTCTTCTTATTTGTATGTTGCTAATTATTTGCTATCAGATTTTTAATTTGATGCTTTTAACAGACCTATGAGGTATGATCTATTCTTTCAGATGATCAAATAGGAAATCAAATAAGCTAGGTAAAGGCTTGAAAATAAACCATTACATTGTGCTTATTACATGTTCAGGCAATGTTCTATGCACCTTACATTTATTAACTCTCTTAATCCTCACAATAATCATGTGAGATAGGTATTACTATCATCTCCATTTTACAGATGAGAAAACTGAGTCACAGAAAGGTGAAGTATCTTGCCCAAGGTCATGTGATAGAGCACAGATTTGAGCCCTAGGGAGTCTAGCTCCAAAGAATTAACTTTTTCCCCTACAATTAATTGTGTAATATTGCAACAACACTTTTTGGGGGCCACAAAATGTGTATATGAAAATGACAGAATATTAAACTGTAAAATGAAAACCACAATCCAATAAAATTCATTTTATATCAATATACTTTTTTTTTTTTTAAGATTTTTTTATTTTTTATTTATTTATTTATCCCCCCTTGCTGCTTGTGCTCATTGTGTCCATTTGCTGTGCATTTTTCTGTGTCTGCTTGTCTCCCTTTGTTGGGTCATCCTGCTGTACCAGCTCAGGGCCGTCAGCTCACCGCGCCATGCAGGCTGGCTTGCCTTCACCAGGAGGCCCCGGGAATCGAACTTGGGGCTTCCCATATGGTAAACGGGAGCCCAACCAATTGAGCCACAGCCGCTTCCCTCAATATACTTTTTAATCCTCTCTTGATGCAGTGATGTGCTTTACAGTGAAATTAAGAAATTACTATATAAAGATTTCAAAGCCCTATAAAATGTTCCATTATTCTGAGATTATTTTTACAGAGGGCACAAGTTTTGGTCATTCTTTGTATTTTAAGAACAACATTTTCCATGGCTAAGAGAGTAACTGAGGCATAAAGTAGGTAGAGAACTTCTCCTAAGGTCACCTGGAAATTCAACTTTTGGGGAAAAGCTAATAATATGAGCCACAGAGTAACTTCTCTACCCAGTTCTTCTCTTATGTTCCTGTCATTGCAACTCACTTCACAGGCATGGTTCTGATGCCCAGTAGGGTGCTGCCACCACTGAACTGACTTATGCCAAATGCTGGAGCTTTCTCACAGCACAGAAAAGTGCAAACTGAATGCATGACACTGATGAGAGCATCAAAAATTAAGCACAGCATCCCCACAACAACAACAAAATGTGATTCATTTTGGGTCAACCAGAATGAAGGAGACTGCTAAACTCTTCGTGGTATCCCCATTCCATGTAGACTTCACTTCACTTCTGTTAATTGTTTTGGCTTTTAAATTAGGGTGGTCAGTATTTCCCAGTTCCCTGATGGATACTTTATTTACCTTAAACATTCTATCTCCCTTCTCTAGTTATTCAGACCTTTCATTTAAATTATGAAATATTCATTTTACTTGGATTCTTTTTAAACCCAGGGAAAATCTGAAAGGTTGGTGAGGAACAAATTAATTTTTTTCAAGAGGTGTTACTGGTTTTTGCAAAAAGGAATCATATCCAAATGAAAGGTTCCATATAAAATGAGTTACTATTCTCTCATATGGTCTAATGCAGTGATCTGTATGATGAGAGCATTTATAAAATGAGGGAAAAGCAGGAGGTTAGATGTAAGCAAACTGACCCCATAAAGGATTTTTAGAATTTATTAGTGACAGTTACAAATATGTTTGAAGTGTTCAGCTATTTAGAGAACCAACTCCAGTAAGGGATTAAAGAAAAAGAAAGAAAGAAGAAAAACAAAGGTAAAATATGAAATAATCTATTTATATCATTAATTTAAGGTTCACCAGATCACTAAAAAAGTTGCCCAAATATTTGAAGTTTTACCTTAATAGGTAAAATTATGTTATTCTGAAATAAAGTGGCATCCCATATGAAGTTAATTTGCTCTTTTGGGGTGTCTGGATATTGCTATTATGAGCACTGACAGCAAAGCTGCATGGAAGAGATAATTCACCTCATCTGGATGAATATTTTGTTTCACAGAATAGATATTTCATATTTTCACTACAAAAACAATCTCATTAATCTGTCTTCTGCTTAACATTTTTCTTTCAGTTGTGTGGTTATCAGCAGATAGAAAAATAAATAGTACTATCACATCCTACTTACAAGGTATGTTCAAAATAACCCATCAACATACTTCTGAGCATATGTGTGGTGGTTTGGAACTGTATGTGCCTTAGAAAATCATATTCTTAAAGCTAATCCATTCCTGTGGGTGTGAACCTATCATAAGTAGGGCCTTTGATTAGGTTACTTCAGTTAAGGCATGGCCCAGGGTGGGTCTTAATCCTCTTACTGGAGTCCTTTTATAAATGGAATGAATACAGAGAGAGGAGAGAAAGTGAAGGAAGCAAGAAGCTGAAAGCAATGAAACCCAGAAGAAAAGGAAGAGACCAGGAGATGTCACCATGTGCCTTGCCATGTGACAGAGGAGTCCAAGATCACCAGCAACTGGTCTTCAGGGAAAAAGCATCACCTGATGATGCCTTGATTAAGACATTTTTCTCAGCCACAAAACTGTATGTTTGTAAGCTAGTAAATTCCTACTGTTAAAAGCCAACCCATTTTATGGAATCTGCTTTCAGCAGCCTAGCAAACAATAACAATATATAAAAAGGAAAAATACAAAGTCATCTATAAACAAGGAGAAAGAGCATAGATTTTCTTTCTTTGGAACCATGGAAGTGTTAAGTAATATGATCATCCAATAAGACTTTCTTAGTATCTAGTCTGTTGAGGACATTTTGCATTAAAAGCAAATTTTTGTATTATTTATATTATTTATCTTACCCATGTTTCTTGTGTCCTTATTGCATTATATTTTAACCTATAACTGTAGCATTTTTATTTTTATATTATATATGTGCCAACAAGCTGTTGCAATAGACATATTCTAATAAATCCAATGAATAAATAAAATGCAATTCTTATATCTGCTGCCTCTACTGATCTTCTTTCCTGAATCACAACTGCTGTTATTACTAATATCAATAATAATTACTTTCTCCCTCAGTCCAAAAAAGCAATAATAATATGAATGTTGTATCATATTTTCAAAAATTCAAAAACATAGTTGAAATAAGTGAACAGTTCAAATATAATTTTGATATATATGTCTTCAAAGTCTAAGGCTCTTTGGATATAGGAATGAGTTATGTGTCAATTTGGAAATAATCATGTCATTTTTTCTTTATTCTCCACTATATATCTTTAAATATAAACCCAGAGTCTTCCTTTCATTCTCTTTTATGATGACATAGATCTTATCTTCACACACAAGGAAGATGACAATATTACACCATTTTGTACCTCAGCACACATTATTAAACTGCTTAAAATCCATCGTTTTCCATGGAATACTTCCCCTTTAAAATCTCACTATTCATTTATAAAATCATAGTAATTTATTTATATAACTCTAGTAATAGTTTATCCTAGATAAGATTATATGCATATGTTTATAATTATGCAGATTTCATTAGAATTTGAGGTTAGGGAATTGAGTGTTCCAAACCTCTACTATTTATGTCTTTCTGAATATAGCTTAGAATAATTTATATTTATTTATGTATCTATGATTTCTTAATGTAGAACCATAGTTTCTTTCCAAATTACCAGAACACTTTTATGACTGTTTTTTTCTTTCTCTGCCTCACCTAGAAAGCAGAGACAATACCTAATATTTTCTTAATAATTAAGCAACTCCCTACCCCAACCTAAAAGCTCATTAACCTGAGCTGCCTGAATGGAAAATATTTATCTGGCTCAGTGGGAGAGTTTCCATAAGCAGATCAGCTTCACTTCTGTGGGATTAGGAATCCTGCCACTGGGGATATGGGAGTAGGGAGCAGGAGGACAACTAAAATGGTTGGCAACAGATATTGGCTGCCACCGGTGAAGGGGCTCTAAGATAGGTGTTCAGGTGCCTTCAGCTAGGTAACAACCTCTGACAGGGAGAGGAATTGTGACAACTAATTCATTCGTGTAGGTCAATATTTTTTAGCTACCCTCAAAACCATGAACATATGAAATAATCCAAACTGAAATCAAATCCATTCTGAGTCACAAAAAATCCATTCCATTTCTCCTTCCTTACTATTCAGATGCTTCTGCAATTGAAAGAGTTTATACATTCATATGCATAAAAATAATTTTAGTAAAGTTCTACAGCATACTGAACTGCATTCAATAGTATGTTCTTTTTCATTTAAAAAAAAATGCTAATTGTTCATCAAGTTTTGTGAATCCCATAATCTAAAGTGTATATGGAAGAAGATATAGAATTGGAGAGATCTGATTCACTGCTCAGACCCGAGGAGGCCTCTCAGATGGCAGCTTGGAGGTTTCACACTGGAGATAGTCATAGTAGAAACGTGTCCCACAGCTGAAAATAGGAATTAATGGTTAGTCAGCCTATAAGTTTGTCAAATAATTCTTTCTTGGAGAAATTCAATAAAAGCAGAGAAAAAAAATCTCTACATATCTGGTCCTACTCATCTAAACAGAAGGCCCCACTCAGGTACCTAATCCTCTTCCTATCTTCTTAGTATCTCACACTTAAAAATGAAAGGAAGCTTGAGAATAACCACTATATGAGAGCTTATAACTCAAGAAAAAGGCTAAAACAATAGAACAATGTAGCCGATGGGCAATTTGATGTAATTATGAATTCCAAAAATATAATTGGATCATGCTTGTAAACTGATCTGTTAATCTGGGCATGATTAGGTTATGATTAGGGCATTGACTGGGCCACGTCAGTAGGGCATTGAGCCCCACCCCTTGGTGGGTGCGGAATCAAATATAAAAGGCATGGCAAGAAAAGAGTTGAAACAGTTTTGAGTAGCAGTTTTTGAGAAGCAGTTTTGATGTTGGAGAGAAGGCCCCAGGAGAAGGGAAGCGAGCCGTTCGCTGGATAGTCTACAGCTGACCTTGTGGAGGAAACAGAGTTGCTAAGCCCGGAGAGAAACGCAGCCCCGAACCCAAGAAGCCTGAACCCTGGCAAACGTCGGCAGCTGTCTTGCTCCAACACGTGGCAATGGACTTTGGTGAGAGAAGAAACTTACACTTTATGGCCTGGTAGCTGTGGACTTCTACCCCAAATAAATACCCTTTATAAAAACCAACCAATCTCTGGTATATTGCATTAGCGCCCCTTTGGCTGACTAATACAAATGAATAGTACTGAAAGGAAAAATGAAAACTGTTATTAGTATCCTAAGAGAGTGATGACAAAGATATTTCATCCACAAAACAAGAAAAGGTTGCTATGTGTATTAATTTTCTATTGCTGTGTACCACAAACTTAAATCAACAGAAATGTATTATCTTACAGTACCTGTACATCAGATGTCCAGAGTAGCTGGGTCCTTTGCTCAAGACAACACAAGATTGCAGCTGAGGTGTTGGCCAGGCCTGGAGTACCATCTGAGGCTTAGGTTCCTCTTCCAAGCTCACTGATTAGGAGCAAAGTTCATTTCTTTGTGGTTGTGGAACTAAGATCCCAGCTTTTGCTAGCTGTCAGCCAGGAAATGCTCTCAGCTCCTAGACGCCTCACACAGTTCCTTGCCAGGTGGCTGCCGTAAGCTGTTCACACAGTATGTTGCTCTGTTCCCAGGACAGCAGAAGCACTGCTCTCTGACTTCTTTTAAGAGCTCGACTGAGTAGGTCAGGCTTACCTACTAAACCTCCCCTTTAATTATCTCAAAGTTAACTGATTAGTGACCTGAATTACATGTGTAAAAACTCCTTTTTCACATACTGTATTATAATCAAAGGAATATCTATCATATTCACAAGTTCTGCCAACACTAAAACGAGGTAATTATGCAAGGTGTGTATGTGAGAGAGTGGGAATCTTGGAGTCTGCCTTAGGATTCTGCCCACCGCTTTTTGTGAAAGAAAAAAACATCAGAAAACAAACCAAAAATCCTTTATAAAATAAAATATACTTGTTAAAATATTTTCAATAGAAGATTTAAAAGAGAATGACAAGGAAATAAAATATTGAGAAAGAGTGGGAGAACAAAACTATGAGCAAAACTTAAAAGACGTGGAGAACTCACTTGGAAAATCCTTCATGCAGCTAATAGGAGTTAGTTTCTATTTGCCAGGCTGTCAGAATGCAATATACCAGAAATGGGTTGGCTTATACAATGGGGATTTATTAGGTTGCAAGATTACAGTTCCAAGGCTGAGAAAAATGCCCAAATCAAGGTCTCATCAGGCTATGCCTGCTCCCCAAAGACCAGTTGCCGGCGATCCTAGACTCCTCTCTCACATGGCAGCATCTGCTGGTCCTCTCTCTTCTGGGTTTCTTTCTTTTCGTTTCTGGCTTCCTCGGGCTTTCTCTCTGTGTTTCTGTGGGTTTCTCTCTGTCTGTTTTTCTATATTCATCCCACTTATAAAGGACTCCACTAAGAGGATTAAGACACACCCTAGGTCTCACCTATAATAGGTTCACACCCACAGGAATGGATTAGCTCTAAGGACATAATTTTTTCTAGGGTCCACAAAAGCCTCAAATCAGCACAGAGTTCTTTATAGAAGAGAGAAAAATTTATATTTCTAGTAGAAAAGGCCCACTTAGTACTCAACACATAGAATCAAAACAGATCCACACCAAAACATACCATTTTAAGATTTTAATATTGAAAATATAATGAAAGTCCTAAAGTCTCAATAGATTTAGAAGAAAAACATCACACAAATAAAGAGCAAAAATAACATTGCTCAAGAGTAGCACTGGATGCTAAGTAACTTTGAAGGAAGTACTTTAAAATTCAGAGACAAGATGATTTTCAAACTAAAACTCTACCCAGCCAAACCATCATTACAAAGAAGGCGGCAATAGCATCAAGGCATTTTTCACATGTGCCAGGTTTCTGAACATTTACCTCCCATGCCCTCCATTTTAGACACTCCTGGAGAATATTCGTCAACAAATTCGTGAGTAAATCAACAAAGAAAAGGCAGGTTTCAGGAAATATGGGATCAAATCAGGAGGACAATGACAGATCTCAAGGTGACAGCTTTGTAACTGCTAGTATCAGCCCACATTGTAGAAAGAAAATGAAGGGCTACAGAGGGAAAGATATAAATTAAAGATCTGCTGACAGCAAATTGGGCACGTGAAAAGTAGAGCAGTTATACAATACAAAAACCTTACAAAGAATGGTTTGCCAATTGGTATATTACTTTGGCTCTGCTGGAGCCTTATTTGCATAAGCATTATGATGTAAGCAAGGATCACTGATTTAGCTCAAAAGGGATAAAGTTGGGAGAATTGGGGAAGAAGTGGGAGGTTTAAAAGAGCTAAATCTTCATTTTTATTATAGGAAGTCAATAGGTAGAATCTGAAAAATCACCAATCAAGAAATAGCCTTAGAAGCATATTATTTAGAAAAATATCACAAAAAACAGCTGTGTCAAAACTTTCCTTCTGAGGAGCAGGACTAGGGAAAGGAACAGCTCTTTTTTCTTTATCAGTTTTCTGTTACTGTTTATTTTAATAATGTACTTGTATTTTTTAATTTTAAGCTTTATAACGATGTAGAAGTATCTCTTGCAGCTGCTTGTTGAGTCATACTTGAATTTCAGATATTCTTTGACAAAGGAACACTGTTGCAGTATTTTGGCTAAATAAGCATAGAAAAACTGAGTTTTTAACACGTAGAACTTTAATCTCCCTCCACCACCATCCTAATAAATTGAAGCATCTTGATTGCTAATTTTTTCAAGTGCTAATTACTGTCTGCAATTAGTATTAAAAATTCATATATTTTCATTAACTATATCAAATAAAAATTGCACTTTTAGTACTTTGGAGGCATTAAAACATCTAAAATTACATGATATTAGTTATCCCTCAAGTAACCCTGTGATGAAGGTAGAGTAAATATTAATTCTATTTTACAGATGAAGAAACAGAGATCCATAGACTTAAGTACATATTCAGAATGATGTTTTTCTTTTGACCTGTATTCTGATATTAGTTTAATGCCTTTCTCACCATACCTTGTTTGTCTTATATATTAGGCTATACTATTTTGTTTTGTTTTATTTTAGAATTTCCAAATCCAGACTCATTTTGGTATGTATGGTATTCTGCTTATCTAACATTTTTGGTTTCAAATACAGTTCTCTATATATTAACTCAATGGTCTTCTAAAAGGAAGTTTCCTAGTTTCCATATAATTGTAGGTAGGAAATACATGATAATGCCAAATTTTACCTGAGCTCTGTGATCCTGAAAACAAAGTAGGTTAAGAAATATCCCAATTTTTGTGTTACTGACCAAGACTGCTTTATATTCCCCTTAACTGAATTAAACTTTAGATAAGCTTCTCCTTGACTCTAGGCCTCTGACCTACCCCATCCTGACGATTACAACATCCAGACAGAACATTTTCCACCTGATCAAAAACAGTAAACTCAGGACATAACTCAATATAATTAACTGACCCAATGCTTGACCTCCCCTAAATCCTCCAGTACTTTTCTACTCACTCACCTCTGTCCTCTGCTTCAGCGAGTTTGAGTTCAGATTTGGTTCTGGTCTCTCTCCCCTATTGTAATAGCCTTCTGGTTTCTTGCTCTTCCCTGTTACATATCACTTTGAACAAAGTCACCCTTGCCTGTTTAACATTGTCCAGTGCAGTTATTTTGACATACTTCAAAAGATATTTGTTTATAATTTTACCCCTACTTAGTCAAAAGGTACATGGATCTTTATTTTCTCTAACAAGTTCTTGAACATACTAGAATTTATGTCACACATAATAAAGGAAATGTAAATACCAAAAGAAAATCTGAAAATCAATAAAATATCAGGCAAACATTAACTGCCTCAATATAAAAGAGATAGAGGCATTTCCTCTGTCCTTCCATGCTCCAATTCAGAAGACTTCCACGCCTCACTTTGTCCTCAGGATATTCTAGGAGACTGGTACTAAGAGTTATTGTTTTGCCTTTAGAGAGCTGCCTGATTGGAAATTTGCAATGGGCTTATTTTGTTTTCTCAAATTTATCCAGCTAGGAGTTAAGAAAGCAGAGAGATGAGAAGCAGTCTCCAGTAGTAGAGTGAAAAGACGATGACTTCAGCCAAAAAGAAAAGTAGTTCACTCCTTCTCATACAAAATCAGCAAGGTTTTGAGATGGTCATAAAGGCATCCCAGTATCACAGAGGCAGCTAAACAGTAAGCACATAGTGATTCCAAGATGAATCCCAGAAGAACAATTTCATTTATCGCATGAGAGCTTTAAGGAGGCAGAACATCTAGAAAATCTGTACAAGAAGCTCCTCCAGATCTTCAGCCACTATAAACTAGTTTTTAGATACAAAATACATATATATCCAAAAGCTGGCTCTGTGGGAAAGTGGGCTTGCCAACTTTATAAGGAACAGCTGAATTAATGTTGGTTTATTGTCATTGAATATATTTAATGCATCTATAGCAATAATTCCTGTCCAATGTCTAGGCTATTCTCAGGAGTGCTGAAAAAAGTGGAATAAGCCAACACAGCCATATTCAATGAAGATGATCACTTGGGAAATAGTTGCAAACAACAAAAACAACAAATTGCAATGACACTAATGCCATCTAGAAAACTTTATTCATCTACCTATTTGACAACCATTTATTGAGTAGCTAATAATTATTAGGCATAGTACCTAATGCCAGGCATAATGCCTGCTTTCAAAAAGTTTTCTAGTGAAGAAGACAGCATCATAAATTAGGATAACAGTGCAGCAAAATAAGGCTATGAAAGAGGCAGGCACTCAGTGCTAGGGCAGCTAAACGGAGCTTCTATTTGGGTGAGTAAACATGGAAGTCATCTCCGGGGAAGTGGCCTTAAGTTGAACTTTGAAGGTGAAATAAAAGTTAGTTTGTTTCCAAATTGGGTGGAAGTGGTAGTGTGGAAAAGTGTTAGGACTGTGTTTAGTAAAAGCAACAGAAAATTAACTAGCATAGCTTAAACAAATAGGATTGGTTATTATTGTTATTATTATTTTTTTAACATAATAAACACCTCTTATGTAGGAAGCTAACAGCTAGGAACAGCTACTCAAGGTGTTGATGAAAAATTCAGGTTCCTTTTAGCTTCCTGATCCATCAGTCTTAGTGAGTGGCTATGGTTCTTATGGACACAACATGGCTCCATTTTAGACTGAGGGGAGAAAGGTGAAGGGAAAATGGAAGATGCTCCTACACTGGCCCATTATTATTAGAAGACTAATAGCTTTTCCAGAAAAGGTACTCAAAGGACTTCTGCTGCTTTATTGTGGACCCAAACTTGACTACCTGTCTACCTTAGAAGCAAGGGGATAGGGAAGATGAGTATTTTTAACTTTGCACACTGCCTTTCCAAAAATGAGTCTGTCCCAGTAAAATGAGAAAAATAGTAACTGTATAGAAAACTAGCACCAAGATTTTCACTTCTAAGAAGACAGAGTAGACATTTTTCCCTATTTCTCCCTATAAGTACAACTAATAAACCCTGGACATTATATATAAAACAAACATAAGAAGACTCAAAGTTGAAGGAAAGAAGGCAGATTGGCTAGGGACTTCGAGACCTGTAAAACATTATAGTGGGGAGTTCCCTGACTTTTATTTTTGCCTTACATATCACAGAATTGGAGCTGAAGAAGTCTGCTACCTAGATATGACAACAAGCACAACCAAAAAAAAAGCCCCAAACAAAAACCTGCGGTCTTTAAACAAAGACCAGGAAAGGGGGCCACCTTACAAGACTGAAAACTTTTAGACAATAATGACTCTACTTCAATCCAGTGAAACACCACAGAAAAAAACTGTGACCTCACCCCTACCATGCCAGCAAAGGCCAAGTGGGGAGCCTATATTCCACCCTTAAAAAGCTGTAAAGAAGCATCTCAACACCCCCACCAGCATGTTGTAGAGAAGGCCAAATAGGGTGCTGGGCCAGCCAGTAAAGAGGGCCACCTTAACTCCTCTGTCAATGGAGACCAGAAAGATCCCTGAACTTCTATCACCAACCAGCAGTAACAAGGGGCCACCCCCTCTCCCTAATGGTAGGAGGCTTAGAGGAGAGTAAGCATCACCCAGCAGTAATGAGGCAATCCTTACCACCGTGTCAATGGAGACCTTGTGGTAAGCCAGAACTCCCACTCCCATCTAGCATTAATGAGGGAGTAGCCCTTCACTGAGTGTCAATGAAGGCCAAGGAGGAAACCTGGACTTCTGCTTCCACCTTGCAGTAGCTAGGTGGCACTCTCCCATGCCCCTGAAGGAGTAGTGTCAGAGAATGCCATCTAAAAGAGAAGGTTT
>JAKSZT010054477.1:834983-880474 GCA_026826555.1 Tolypeutes matacus | reverse complement strand
CCCCTGAAGGAGTAGTGTCAGAGAATGCCATCTAAAAGAGAAGGTTTTAAATAAGATCCAGAGTGTCATAATACAAAAGTATACAGATTTCAGTCAAAAATCATTCATCATACCAAGAACCAGGAAGATCTCAAACTGAATGCAAAAAGACAATCAAAAGATGCCAACACCCCATTATATATTTTGTCATAAATTACAAAATTGTGTGGGATAGAGTGTAAACTATAATGTAAACTATAATCCACGCTTAGTGGCAGTGCTCCAATATGTGCTCATCAGTTGTAACAAATATACCACACTGATGAAGGATGTTGTTACTGTAAAATGTGGGAGGGGTAGGGAGTGGGGCATATGGGAATCTCCTATGTTTTTTATGTAATATTTATATAATCTAAAGTATTTTTTAAAGTATTTTAAAAAGATGCCAAAACCAAGATAACAGAGATATTGGAATTATCTGACAAATATTTTAAAGCAGCCATGATAAAAACAAGTTAATGAACAATTACAAACATCCTTGAAACAAAAGAAAAAAAACAGAGAACCTCAGCAAGGAATTTAAAAGTTTCAGCAAGAAATAGAAGAAATAAAGAACCAAATGGAAATTTTATAAGTGCAAATACAAGCATTAAAATAAAAAGTTCAGTGAATATGTTTAAAAAAAAAAAACACACACAAATTGAAAGACAGAGACTGGCAGAGTGGACTAAAAATTATGATCTTCACTTCATATATCAACATCAACAGAATGAAAGTAAAAGGATAATAAAAGATATATCATGCAAAAGTTCACCAAAGGAAAACATGAATGGCTATATTAAAACATATGAAGTATACTTTAGAGCAAAGAAAATTATCAAAGACAGAAAGGAAGATTATATAATATAATGATAAAAAGGTTAATCCAAGAATACATCACAATCCTTAGTGTGTTTAACAAACAAACAAAAAATGATGAAAAAACTGAAAGTAGAAATAGACAAGTCCATAATTATAGTTGAACACTTCAATACCCCTGTCTCAAAAATTGATAGAACAGCAAGATCTAATCCACATTTATAGAACATTCCACCCAACAAGAGCAGAGTGCACATTCTTTCCAAGAGTCTCTGAACCATTAACCAGGTTAGACCACATCCTGTTCCATAAAGCAAACCTCAACAAATTTAAAAGAAAGAGTGCTTTCTCTAATCAAAATAGAATCAAACTAGAAACAAACCAATAAAATAAAGGATAATGGAGAATCTTTTTGGAAATGCTGAAAGACTAAAGGAAATATTACACAATTGCTATTTGTTTTCAACTTCTTTGTCAAGAAGAACGAACTCCACAATAGAAAATTAGAACAAACATCAGCATAAAGGAACTGAATCCCAAGATATGTAAGCAGATAGTAAGAAAATATCTAGTAGGTCCTTAGTGCTCCCAGGGTAAGACGGATGGATAGATGGATGATGGATATTACTCTTTACGTTGTACTATTACTTTGTGCTTAGATTTCAGATTTCCCCACTTGATTATAAGTTCTCTGGAGGAGGAGCTCTAAGGAGTAATCTTGTCTCTTTCTTCTTTGTACAAATGCCTTGAACATAGCGGTCACTCAAAATATGGTGATGCATGGGAAAATACAATGAATGTAACTTATGACTATAGTTAACAGCAATATTGTAATATCCTTGCATCAGTGTCAAAGAAGGTACTACATCAATGCAAAAGGTCAATAATAGGAGAGTATGGGATTTTTGCCTTTGGACTAAGGAAAATGTTTAAAAATTTACTGAGGTGATGACAGCACGTGTCTGTAATGAAAGTGAAAGCCAGTGAGTGTACACTTTGGATGGATTGTATGATGCATGAGACACAGTGAACCCCATGGTGGATGATGGACTGTGGTTAACAGTACAAATATGAGTGTTCTCTCGTGAACTATAACAAATGCACAATACTAATACATAGTGTTAATAATAGGAAGGTGTATGAAAAAAATATACCAAATGTAAGCTATGGACCACAGGTAGTACTAATATTTTGATGATGTTCTTTCATAATTTGTAACAAATATTCCACAACTAATGCAAGGTGTTGGTGGAGGGGTAATGCATGGATAATCTGCACATTATGCATGATCATTTTGTAAACTCAAAACTACTCTAATAAAAATGTTTATATTTTAAAAATCAAAGTAAATTGATCAATTGAATGAATTAGTTTCTAGACATAGAGAATTTATTTATGAATGAATGACCTGTGAAGCATTGCCATAAATTTTTTCACATATTGCTTTACTCTCAACATATCTATTTTCACATGTGAAAAGAATGGAAAAAAGAACCAAGAAAAAGAAGCCAATTAATTTGTCTAACACAGGTATTAATTAAGCTGATAGCTTATGGCAGTCTGGTCACAAAAGGAAATATGGCCAATCAGATTTTACTGTTTAAAAAAAAATGACCACTGAACTCATATTTGATATGAAGAATATGAATGATGTATCTCACAAAAATGTACATACTCAGAATATGATGATAGAAGCATATATTTAGATCACAGGAAGTGACAGTCCCAGCAGGCTCCGCTGATCAAAGCATATGTGGAACACTTCTGGATGTCTCATTTGAAGATATATATTAATAAACCCTAGTGTATTTCCAGCTAATGTGACAGCATGCTTAAAAGGTCTTGAACCATATCATTCAAGTAATGGTTGAGAGAATGAGGGAGTAGAAGGAAAATCCACAGGAAAACATTTTAATTGTCTTTAAATACTTGAAGGGTAATCATGTATATGAAGCAGAAATCTCTGGGAGAGTTGAACTCATAATGATATGATAGAGACACATTGTTGGGGTCTTTATCAGGGAGTGTTCCTAACAGATGGAGCATCTCAATAATATAACATGCTTCCCATGAGAAATGACCATCCTGCCACAGAAAAGTCAATGAAGCCCTGGATGAACATCAGCCAAGGGAGTTAAAGAAGAGATTCTGGAGTTCGTGCCCTTGGCCGGGTGGGAAGCTGGTGTGTGAGGGGGACGTCAGTTTTGTGATGCTAATGATGATGGTGCTCTACGTTTCCTTGGGGCAAGGACCCGGCTGTCCCTGTCAGTGAGAAGCGGGAGGGGATTGTGATGAACGGAGCTTCCCCTCTGAGGACGGCGTCATCGCAGATACAAAATATCACTTTTCACCATGAAGGATTCTTCTGGAGATGCTGGTTTAATGGGCTTGTTGAAGAGAATGATTCCAATATCTGGAAGTTCTGGTATACCAATCAGCCGCCATCCAAGAACTGCACGCACGCTTACTTGTCACCATACGCCTTCCTGAGGAGCGAGGACAATTCAACCTCTTATGATTCTGCAGTTATTTACCGTGGTTTCTGGGCAGTACTGATGCTCCTGGGTGTAGTCGCTGTCGTGACCGCTAGCTTTTTGTTCATCTGTGCAGCCCCGTTTTCCAGCCATTTTCTCTACAAAGCTGGAGGAGGCTCATACATTGCTGCAGGCATCCTGTTCTCCCTGGTGGTGCTGCTGTACGTCATCTGGGTCCAGGCGGTGGCTGACATGGAAAGCTACAAAAGCATGAAGCTGAAAGACTGTGTGGATTTCTCCCCTTCTGTTCAGTATGGCTGGTCATTTTTTCTGGCCCCAGCTGGAATAATTTTTTCTCTACTGGCAGGATTACTATTTTTAGTTGTTGGTCGGTATATTCATATACATCACTAATCAACCCGCTGCCACCAGCATTTTCTTAAGAGATTTTAAAAGACAGCATATTTTAAAGATTTTTGTTTCAGTGATCCCAGGGTAGAATCAGTTGATGTAAATTTTTCATCACTATTTGGGTTAACAGTTTTACTTGTGATTTCTTTTGATAAGAGAGTCCTACAATCTCTCTGGACACTACCATGTTTCCGTTTTCTCTCCATGCTATCAAAGATCTGTGTGGCTCTTTAGGAAGCAGGTAACATGGGCTTCCCTTCAACTGCACGTGTTAGTGTTCATGCAGGTTGCAAAGGCCTGATAATAGTGTAACACTGCCACAAGGGGCAAATCAAGATTTGGTTTAAAGCCTTTTGGCATTCACTGCTGCTGCTGCTTTAAAAAAAAATCTTTGGAGAATGATTAAGAACAGAAAACAAATGTTGTCAGATTAATTTAATTCATTTCTTCTCCACATGCATACATATCCACATCCATATCCACTGACTCCTGTCAGTAAATTATTCATTATTTAAAAATAGATCGCAGTTGTTCTTGTAGCAGGAGCCATGCAAACTTATTAGTTAAAATGGACCACAACAAACAAAGCTGAGAATGTATACTTTCTTACCAACAGCAGTTGGTTACCTAATTTCACTTAGTTGTGCATGCTTACATAAAACTAAAACTATTTTTAAAAGCAGAAAATCTATACACCAAAATCATATATAATGTAGATTGGATTTTATGAACTTACAGTGGGTTAATTGTATATATAACATGGTGCAAAATATGTAAAATCCATGCACCTTAGCTTAATACATAGTTCTATTTGATGTTTTAAAACTCTTATTAAAAATTACATTGCTAAGAAAAAAAAAAAAAAAAGAAGAAGAGATTCTTAGAGGTCTGAGGAACTTGGATAAATGACTTCTGAAGCCCATTTCAATTCTAAGATTCTAAAACTCTATGAGTCTAAGCCACAAAGTATGGGTGGATTTTCAACAATTCAACTGCATGTTTTATGCAATCCTATTTGCCAATAATTTACATCTTGCCTAATTTAAGATTAAAATCTACAACTTTTAAATGGATCAGAATTAATTGGTCTCTCCAGATTTAAATCTATGACCAGGCTTTCATGAAAACAGTATTTGAAATAACTCAACAAATAAGACTCATTGAAATGGGGCCATTTGTCTTACCCAAGACTTATTGGCAATCAAGGCTCTAGTACATAATTCCTGGCAACCCTGGACTATTTCCATTCATGAATGTATAATTCTTTTTGATAATATGTTTTACACAGGAAAGTATCCAAAGATTCATGGCTATTTATACAAAGGCAGTCCATCTTTTAAAATTAAAAATGCTAACAGTATATAAATGTGTCAAGATAGAAGTCTCTTCAAATCACTCCTAGAAGAATATTTGTGATAAATTAGAAAATAAAAGATAACTCCTTTTTTACATGGTGTATGCCTTATGGTAGAGATATACTTTCCTTCTTTTTAAGAAATTAGGTGTTTTGAGAAAAGTAATTATGTCCACAATTATGGATGGCAATAGAGACTGAATTATTACCAAAAAGAAAAGCAAAAATGTAAGCCTGGAACACTGCTCAGTACCTGGCACCATACAGCACAACAATAACTTCTGTATAAATATTGGTAAAATGTAGCATAGAGTTCTAGTTTTCACTCCATTAAATCTGATTTCCTAGTTTGTCCTCTAGAATCACCAAGTTAAGAGACCAAAGGCCTCTGTGTGAACATTACTACTTATGTCTTGATAATAAAGAGAAATTAAATTATGTCTCCAAGATATATAATGTGTAGAGAGACAATTGTGAAGATAATTAGTACTGGGAATTATCTGTTTTCTTAACATTTTATAAGAGGGAAACCCTCAAGAAAAAGACTGAAGTAGGTGGCATTTAACTTCAAGAAAATCATGATTCTTGACATTTTAATACTGAGAGACTCTCAAACTTGAGTAACTATTCTCTGGGAAAGGAGTTATGTGCCTTTATGATGCCCTAGAGATAAATTCTTAAGTTTCTCTAAGATTCATTAGGTATTTGGGGAAATATGTAAGTAAACCAATGTTTTCTTCTTAAATCTTCAAAGCACAAGATAGAAATATGCCTAATGAGTTTCTTTTTGATGTATAAGCAGAAGATTTAAGAATTACATGAGAAAAGCAATATATGTTCATGAAACTGTTTTAAAAGAAAGGATTTCTAAAGAAGCGTGTGACTATAGAATTTCTTCCATCCACTTTCTTGAGAAAATTGCTTCATGCACTGGTGACACATTAATCAGATAAAGACAGAGGAAGACAAAAAGAAATGTTTTATTGCTTTTGATCAAACTCTATGAAATAACTGAATTCCAAGAGAAGACCTGAATTAAAACTCAAGGCAATCTGGCAGTATAAGACCTAGTTTCAAGAGGAAGAAAGATAGTATTGTTGTCCAGTACTGATTACCTAGATGACTTTGGGAAAAGTTACTTAATATCCCCATGGCCAGGACTTGTATGATTCCATACAAGGAATCATAATGATTGCTACTAGTGAGTTTGCCTTGTTCTGTTAGATGCTTTACCAAACTTCCTTTACTAGTTTGGTGTGCTTGCACATATTACTTAACTCCGATCTTCAATTTTCTTGCCTGAACTAAAGTTAGTAATAATTGTGTGGTAGTGAAGATTAAGTGGAATGTTACTTAGCCCTTAGCATAGTGCCTGGCATATAGTAATAGCATTTTATAAACACTTGCTTATTATTATTACCTCCTCAAGTATACCCTAGAGATAAGTATTATTTAAAGATGGGGATCACAGTGAAGTAATGAAACTAGGTTAAAAGCTAGAGCCACCAATTCCTTACATAGATTTTTCAAGCTAGCTGTCAAGTTTTATTTGGCAAACTAGACGGTATTTGGCCCACAGAATGTTTTCGTTTTCAAATTTGAATTAGTTCTCAATACAAAAATAGTTTTCACAAACAAACTTCAATTTCCAGCTTCCATTAAATATTTGAATTATCTGGCAATACTAGACCTGCCAACCCAAATGGTAGCGATTAAGGTCAAGTCATTGCAGTTCTTTTTTATTAGAGGTTCTCAAGTTTGTCATAGTTTCCACTTTTACTATTATATGCCCCAAAATGAGAACAAAATAATTGCAATTTACCATCATACTTGCAAAGTTGTTGACCAATCTTATTTTTATTAGGCTCTTTTTTCCATAGATTTGCAAACCTGGCAGTTCCCTCCTATTGTCTGAACTACCCAAGTAAATGAAATAAATGTCATTTTCACTGTGTGTCATTTGTTCAAATGCCATATTATTGACCCTCTCTGGGCCTATTTCCTCTGCAAAAGTAAAATAATAAATAAATAGAGCATCTATGCATATATACATATTTGAACTAGTGGGATGCTGTGCTTAATGGATCCTAAGTAGCAAATGCTAATGAGTCTCAAAATATCATGCCGTCCAAATGTGCTCAACATAGACATATATTCCAAGTAAATTAATTCCAATCATCAAAAATATCTAACATTCCCTGTTCATCTGAAAGAGTGTCTCCCTCTTCAAATTTTTTAAATCAGTCGAATAATTCCTAATATAAATGGCCTAGAATTCTGTTTTCTTCAGTGAAAATAAACTATAATTTATTAGTTGGTATACACCTTAAAGAAACAATGATTCCTAATGTCATGTAACATTTTCCCAATGGACAGTACATTAGCTAATTTTATTCACCTCACATATCTAAAATTTTACATTAGGGAGTCAGACATGAAGCAACTCATGCACACACATATACATACACACAGGCAGAAAGAAAAGAAATGGATCAAAATCACCCAAGATAATAGCAGCTCATTATATAAGCAGAGCACAGTGGACCATAATTGCTAACAGGTACACAACCCAGTGAGACAGAATGTATGAATCTCTCCTAAAGACTTTTTTTTAAAGTGCTATAAACAAAAAGTTAGAGATTTATTATTCTATTTAAGTATACCCAATATGCCTAACTCAAATTCCTTTTATAAAAATGTAAAATCTCTAAAACAGTGAAGAATTAAAAAGATAATAGACTGTACAGTCTTAAGCAAGTTTTTCAAAATCCTTTTCATCATTTAAATATATTTACTTTTCAGTCTGAACTAAAAATCTTTCATGCACATCTCTAGTCATTGTATGAACAGGAACTACAGAATTTAACACAGCAATTAGAATTAATTCCTCCAGCCCTCAAATATAGTTGCATAAAGTAAAATGAAATTATTTTCCCTGCACTGAAATATAAATGACAAAATTTATATCATAGAGTTTCCTATAAAGTCTGTCTGAGGTGGGGAAAGAAGCAGAATGTTCTTAAAACTACAAAAAGCCTAAGAGATGAGATCACTTACATGCATACATGAAACACATTGCTAAGATTAGAGAAACAGTATGACTTTCCCATGTTTTGTGCTCTCTGTATTCCTTGAACATTCTATTTGCTTGGAAAAAAATATAAATGGGTCCTCAAAGATGCTACATAAGAGATGCTTTTGTCTAAACAAAGGTGTGAATCTTGAAAGAATATTACTGCTGTTCATTTTGCAATGGAAGGTAAATTCATAAAGGCACAGACTCGTTCACATCCACACTCCAACTTGAAACTTGAAACTGATCACAAAGATTATTATTTACCTGGAATGTATAGTATCTGATCTCTTCCGTGATTAACAGTATTCCTAGGGTTTGAATAATGTCATTCCTAAAGTGCCATTTGTTTCCACCAACATCCTCCAATATACAGGGAGATCTGCCTCCGTTACTGAAGCTGGAGTCTCTCTCCCATTAACCTTATTGCTGCTTCATCTTTGCAGGCTCTGTTAACAGCTTTATCCCAGATCCCTTGCCTGCTACCCAGAAAAGCCAGTATGAGCCCCAAGCCCTCTAAAAATGGCCTACTTGAACATTCTTCACAACTTCCTGAGGCCATAGGGAACCAGGGGCTCTTTCATGAAGACAGGAGAGTGAAAACGAAGGAGGATGACGATAACAGCAAAGTGTTGAGATGCAGAAGAAGATAGATGAGGGACCTGATATCAGATAGCTCCAGTCTTCTGAAAACAGTATGATTCAGGCCATTTGTTTTAAATTAGCAGGCCAGAGTAGTGCTAGAGGGTTCAGGAGACTAAAAACATTTGGAATTTCACGCAAGTTAACTTATAAGGAAGTCGCCATATTAAGATCCAATATGGATTAGTACAATGCCTTGAAAAGAAATGTGTTTATTTCTGTAGAAATGCTGGACAATCTAGTAGCAGAAGTAGAGAATGTCCATATGAAAAGAATGAAGGAGGACACCCCCCTCACATCATACACAAAAATAAATGAGCCTTTGTTGGTTTGAAGCTGTATATACCCCAGGAAAACATGTTCTTAAATTTAGTCCATTTCTGTGGGCGTGAACCCCTTGCAAGAAGGACTTTTTCATGAGGTTACTTCAGTTAAGAATGTGTGGCCCACCTCAATCAGGATGGGTCTTAATCTTATTACTAGAGTCCTTTATAAGCAGAGTGAAATTCCAAGAGAGTCACAGGAATCAAGAGACTGAAATCCATGAAGCCCAGAAGAAAAGGAAGAGACCAGGAGATGCTGCCAAGTGCATTGCCATGTGATGGAGGAGGCCAGGACCAGAATACCCTAAGGCCAGCCCCAGAACAAGTCTTCAGGGGGAAAGCATCGCCTTGATGCCTTGATTTGGATTTATTTTCTTTTACCCTCAAAACCATAAGCTAATAAACTTCCATTGTATAAGCCAACCCATTGCAAATTATTTGTTTGAGCAGTCTAGGAAACTAATAAAGACCTCAACAAAATTAAAAACTTTTGTGTGTCAAAGGACTTTATTGTGAAAGTAAAAAGACAACCAACTCAATGCAAGAAAATATTTGAAAACCACATGTACAATAAGGGTTTAATATCTAGAATATATAAAGAAATCCTACAACTCAACAATAAAAGACAAAAATATTCAATCAGAGACTGGGCAAAAGACTTGAACAGAAATTTCTCCAAAGAAGATATACAAATAACCAAAAAGCACATGAAAAGGTGCACAATATCATTAGCCACCAAGGGAATGCAAGTTAAAACCAGTGAGATACTATTTCATACCCACGAGAATGGCTACTATTTTTTTTTTAAAGGGAAAATGACAAGCATTGGAGAGGTTGTGGAGAAATAGGAATACTCATTCATTGTTGGTGGGGATGTAAAATGGCATAACCACTATGGAAAACAGTTTGGTGGTTCCTCAAAAAGTTAAGTATAGAAATACCATATGACCCAGTAATCCCACTTCTAGATATATACCCAAAAGAATTGGAAGCAGGGACTTGAATAAATATTTGCACACTGATGTTCATAGTGGCACTATTCACAATTGCCAAAAGATGGAAGTAACCCACATATCCATCAACCCATGAATGGATAAACAAAATGTGGTCTGTACATGCAATGGAATATTACTCTGCCATAAAAAGGAATGAAGTTTTGATACATGTGGCAACATGAATGAACCTTGAAGATATGATGCTGAGTGAAATAAGCCAGACACAAAAGGACAAATATATATGATCTCACTAATATGAAATAATTAGAATAAGCAAATTCTTACAGTCAGAAACCAGAATAGAGATTACTAGGTGCTAGAGTAGGGGTAGGAAATGGGGAGTTAATGCTCAAATTGTAGTTTCTATTTGGGGTTATGGAAAAGGGTTGGTAATGGATCCTGGTGATGGTAGCACACATTGCGAATATAATCAACAACTCTGAATTATATATTTGAATTGTGGTTAAAAGGGGAAATTTTAGGTTGTATATATGCTACTGTAATAATTTTTTTAAAAAATACATAGGACTGTACAACACAGTGAGCCCTAATGTAAACTATAAAGTATATTTAATAGTACAATTATAATAATATTCTTTTATCAGTTGTAACAAATGTACCACATTAATGCAAGATGCTAATAGGGGAGTGTAGCAGTTTGGTATTTTTTATGAATTCAAAAATAGATATTGGTTTATGTTTGTAAACTAGTCTGCTCCTCTGGGAATATCAGATTGTATTAGATTCAGAAGTTTCACTTTTACTTGATTAAATTATGATTAAGGCTTTGATTTGACCCCATCAGTAGGACACAGAGAAAACAACAGCAGAGGAAAGAGTTAGAGTTTTTGATGCCAGAACCCTGGGAAGTAAATACACAGAGAAGCAGATATGCAAGGAAAAAGAGAAGGCTTCATTAGACCCAGCAGAGGCTCCAGGAAGAGAATGAGCCTGATAGTCTACAACTGACCTTGTGAAAAGAGCAGAGCAACTGAGTCCAGAAAGAAACGAGCCCCGGGAAGAGAGACTAGCCTTATGCCAGCCTACAGCTGAGAACAGAAGGAGCTGGGATCACAGAGCCTTAGGAGGAAGAGGAGGCTGAACCCTCGCAGAGACTGGCAGCCATCTTGCTCCAACACGTGGCAACAGACTTTGGTGAGGGAAGTAACTTACGCTTTTTGGCCTTGTGACTGTAAGCTTCTACCTCAAATAAATACCCTTTATAAATGCCAACAGATTTCTGGTACTTTGTATCAGCACCCCTTTGGCTGACTAATAAAGGGAGTGTATGGGGACTCAGTATTTTCTGCATGATTTTTCTGTAAACCTACAACTTCTCTAATAAAAAAAAAAAAAAAAAAAAAGAGCAATATTCTCCTCATCTCATCCTGAAAACAAGGAGGGCAAAAAACATTCAAACTTCTGTTAATGTCAGACAAGGAGACAAATATAATCTCATATCATCTGCAGAATCCAAAATAAATATAAACTGCTGATGTAACTGTAGGAAATAAAAAGAAGAATGGAAATAGGTAAGAGGTTGAAGTACCAGTTAAGCACAGAAAATACCATCAAAATTTCACTTCCTATAGATGAGAGGCTCACTCTGAAATAGAAAAAGCTACACTGCCTACTTTACAACAGAATTAGGAATTGGGGTTAGCAAGACTGTTGGCAGAGCCCTTTTTCAAACTACTTAATTCAGATAAGCAAAAATTGGGGGACTGCGTAAAGAATCACACAGTTGAACCAGAGCCATATTTGCAAAGAATAGTCAGTCTCTGTGAAAATAAAACTGTAGAGAGTCTTTTGAGTGTAAAGCCTTGCAAACTATTCTATTCCTGCCCTCTTTAAAATACAAAGTAAAGTCCAGGGAAAGGTAACTAACTCAAAGAAGTCTTAAGGAAAAAAAAAAAAAAAAAGAAATATAGGAAGAAACAGCAACACTTACATATTTCATAGGGAAAACCTGGATGCTTTAACCTAAGGTCAGGAACAAGGCAAGGCTATATAATGTTGAACAAAAGATGTATGGGATATAAATTCTGAAAGTTATTTATATCCTAGAGTTGAACAAATAACTTAAGGAACAGGTGAGGCTAGAATGACCCCTATGATGCTAGATTGTCAGTATCAATGTGGACTGGTTTTTAAAGTATATTTTCAGATAAATAGGTAAATATAATAGATGTGTGTATGTATGAGTATACATACATATATTTCCTAGCTCTATGACATGCCAGTATCAACAAGCCCACTTAGTGCCCAGATCTTGGTTTCTACCATTCTCCGATAAAAGGAACCAGGGCTCCTAAGAAAGTGTTTGATTCTAGGGCTGAGGAAGGAAATCCGCAAGTTGAGGCTGGAACATCTTGTGATGCTAGAAAGTAAGAAATTCTCAGAGAAAACAAGAAAGAAAGAAAAAGAAAGAGAGAACATGGGGAAATATTGAGAGGGCACTCAGTATTAAAGAGCACTCAATGGCCAAAGTTAGAACAACTTGAACAACAAAATAAATGATAGTATTGTATTATAATCCAAAGAAAAAATCACTATCCATGAGTCTATACTGATATAAGTAAATATCTGGTAGAGAACTAACCATTCGTCTTTGCAGAAGAATTCCAATTAATAGATGTCGAAGGAATGAGGAAAATAGAAAATCACATTTAGAATACCACAATAATAATTACTATGGATGCTAAAATTAGTAGGCAAAAGTTCAAGTAGAAACAGGATATTTGCAAAGTCTCAAAGCATCTCCCCCAAAATATTTAATAATTATAAATTATAACTTTATAAATTATAAAAGCAATAAGTTTACAGTGGAGAATCCAGGCAGGTGACACTTTAGCTGAATGACCAAGGTTAACATCACCAGTGGCACATATAGGTATCACATATCCCCTGAGATTATGCACTGAAAGAGCACCTGATCATGTCACCTCCGTGGCATTCTCAATCTATTCATGAGGAAGCATCAGATAAACCCAAATTGAGGGCCACTGTACAAAATATTCTTCAGAAGTGTGAAGGTCATGGAAGACAAATAAAAACTGTCACAGTTGGAAGGACACTACGAAAACATGACAACTAAATACAATGTGAAATCCTGGATTAGATCTTGGAACAGAGAAAGGACATTAACACAAAACTTGCAAAATGTGCATACATTCTGCACTTTAGTTCATAGTATTTGATCGAGGTTAATTTCTTAGTTCTGATAAATGTTCCATGGTTATATAAGATGTTACCATAAATGGAAGTTGGGTGAAGGGTATACTGGAATTCTCTGTACTACTTTTTCAACTCTTCTGTAAGTCTAAAATTAGTTCAAAATATAAAGTTAAAAAAAATGCTTAGAAGTTAAAATAAAACGAAACAATTCTATTTATTATCCAGTTTGTAACACAACCATGCAGAAATAAACTAATACAAGTGACTTTAAAACACCACTTCAATATAACCTAAGGAAGACAACAACAAATATCAAAGTTTTAGTAATCATATTGTTGGTAGCAATGTTAGTCTTGATATTCTGAAATTGTTGCATGGGTTAATCCTAATTCTCTCAACCCTTATGTTCTTGAGAGCTAGAATTTTCAGCATGGGAGAAAAAAGAAAAGAGGAAGAGGAAAAATTAAGAGGAAGAGATTAAGCCCTGTAGTCCTGTATTTGAATTGAAAGTATCAGTACGAACTCATGAGTATTATATATATATTTCCTAATTATGTCCATTGAAATCTGTAGAAACAATGCCTAACCCAGCAACAAAGAGCACATCTAGTACACAGATTGTGGTCTCCAAATACTATTTGCCACTGAAAGGAACCAGGACTCCTTGGAGAAATGGCTGATTCCAGGTTTAGGACAGGATATGTACAAGATGTACTTACAGCAGATAGTCATACCAGATAGCAAGATGGAAACATATGAATATCAATAAGAATAATAGCTTTAATGATTATAAAACAGCACATACATTATATCCATGAGTGGTTTTTTTTTGTTGTTGTTGTTGTTTTTGAGGAGAGGGGGGAAAGAAAGAAAACTAACTGGTTACCATTAGAGGTCCTAGGAACCAAATCCTTATTTTAAAATTTGATAAATAAAAGGAAATAAATCAAGTATTTATTTAATAAATACTTAATAAAGCAAGTAATCTTGCTTTTACCTTGTGAACTGTAACCAAAACTGAGTAACAAAATAGTAGATCCAGGAATGTTCCTCTTTATAAAAGTATTTTAGCTATAAATGAAGGAATGATAGAATATTACCATTTTGCAACTTCTAAGGAACTAATGTATCTAACCATTGAAGATAAACAGCTAACATTACAAATAGACAATCAGACATTATGTGCCTTCTGATGAAAAAATATAACGTCTCCCATGAAAGTCTTGACCCCCTCTCAAACAAACAGAAAAACCCAACTGAAGTTGGATCAAGCCTCTATATCCAAGTTCCAATCAACATTAAATTCAGAGGACAGAGGAACATGCTAAACACCACCAAAGGCTGCATTTAGCAAAATCATGACTTAGGAAAAATGAACAGAAAAAATTACTTGACTTCTTCACCAAATAAATTTCAATTAATAAAGAAGGGAAAACAATAAAAGAGACTAAAATACTCATCATAATGCACTTTATTGAATCCTACTTTATTCCATTGTAAAAAAAAAAAAAAAAAAAACGAGATTTGTGAGACAAATTATATTGATGCTATTTGCTAATATTGAAAAACTATTAATATTTTTAAACAGTTCTTATCTTTTAGAGATACATTCTGAAATATCTACAGATGAAGTTATATATCTGAGGTGTCCTTAAAAATCTGGGGGAGTGTGATTTTTACTATTTACTATTTACTGCCTCTCAGCACCATATCCACTTTTAATTTCCTATTTCATGAAAACGGAGGTGGGCCCCTTAAGTATTTTCTTTTCCCAGCTGACAGATGTGAAGCTTTGTCAGTAAAGGGCATGGAGAGATATTGCAGGAGGAAGGGCATTCTTTCCTGGTTTCAGAGTGCTCTCTAAGACAGGCTTTTACAGTGCAAGAAGCTACTCCATCACCTGACTCCTGCAGTACACAAGACTTCTAATGCCTGGTACCTGTATCTGTGCCAGGTTCATGCAGAGCAGGCAGTTTCCCAGTGCCTGGCCCAAGCAGGGCATAGCAGTCAGCAGCTTCCTCTGGCACCTGTGTTGGGAAATTTCATAGCAGAGTATTTCACCAAGATACCTCCCTGTGAATAGCTTTCCCTGGCACCTCACAGGGTATATTTCCAGCAAGTTCCACCTGCTCCACACCACAGTGACTTCTCTGCCATCCAGTGAGCCCGTGCCATCCAAGAAGGTTTCGATCTCAGCCTAAGTGCTCTTCCTTGGCATCTGTCTCAGCCTTCAGGGTACTGGATATTCTTTATATCTGCTATTCCTACATCCTTTAGAATTCTATTTGCTTCTTATTAGCCAATCTCTTATTATTACAATCTCCGGTTATACTTAATAATTCTTTATACTACTCGTTTCCTGTTCAAATTACTGTGTGGTTTCTGTCTCCTGAATGGAACCTGAGAAGAAGTGAATGGTGGCATGAATGGGACCAGATTGGTCATGAGTTGATAGCTGTTGGGACTGATTGATAGGTCCATGTGGGTTTATTATACTCTTCCACTTTTGTGAATAATCAAAATTCTCCATAATGAAAAGAGAGCTAAAAGCAGCATTTAAACAGTCTGCAATGAAACATGAATATTCATACTAAGTTAAGGGAAAAAAAGACTATAAGAGTTCTGCTCAGGTTTTGCCTACCAAGTGAGTTTGTGCCATTTTTTTAAAGTTTAGTTTTTAGAACTTTTTAATATATTAGCATTTCAGTTAATTTATCCTGGACCTATGTACACATATATAGTAATTGAATTTCTCAGGGATCCAGCAGAAAAGACTACACGTTCAAGTTAAGTAATTCAAGGGAAGCTTAAGGAAGAGAGTATTTACTGAGTTGCAGGTACCATGTAGAAATTAACAGCAAAGCTGTTATTACCTGAAGGTACGAGCAGCCGATATCAGAACTAGAGAAGAGAGTCCTGAAGAGAAGGCAATCTTGAAAGCTCAAAGAGCACAGCAGTCGAGGAAGATCGAGCAGGAGGTCCCTGGCTTCACATTCCTCTCTTCCTGGTCTCCAGCTGACCTAACTGGAAGTCAGAGAGCAAGAAAGCCTGTTGATATCCATACAGGTCAGCCTTCAGGGCAGAGAGAAGGGTGGCTAACAGATCTGGTGAGTCAAACAGAAGCTATCCATGGACGTAGAAAGGAAAACATTAAGAAAACACTAATGAATCAAAATAGGCTATAGAGGAGAGGGTGATGAAAGAGAAATCATGGAAGCACTAAATTAAGATCAGAAGAAGAGTTTTTAGACAAAACCAAAAGCACAATGCATGAAAGGAAAAAATCAATAAATTGGAGCTAATCAAAATTGAAAACATTTGAGCTGACAAAGAGGATAAAAAGACAAACTACACACAGAGAAAATATTTGCAAACCACACCAGTTGAAGGCCTTATCTAGAATAGATAAAGAATTCTCAAAATTCAAGAGTAAAAAAAAAAAAAAAAATCCAATTACAAAATGGGCAAGAGACAGGAACAGATATTTCGCCAAAGATGACATACAATAAGCTCATGCTAACATCATTAGCCATTAGGAAAATTCAAATTAAATCCATAATGAGATATCACCACATCTATCAGCATAGCTCCAAAATGAGTGGTAATACTAAATGCTGGTGCTCACACATTATGGTGAGAATGTAAAATGGAGGAGCCAGGAAAATCGTTTTTCAGTGTCTTAAAAAGCTAAACATGGCTCTCACTTACAACCCAGCAATAACATTCAAGAGCATGTATCGCAGATAAATGAAAATTATGTTCACACAAAATTCTGTACAAAGATGTTCATAGCAGCATTATTCATAATAGCCAAAGATATGAAACAACCCAAATGTCCTTCAATGGGTAACTGGCTAAACAAACTATGGTACACCCATACTATGGAATACGATGCAGTAATTAAAAGGAACTAATTTACGATACAACAACAGCTTGGATGGATCTCCAGGGGATTATGATGCGTGAGGACAGCCAATCTCAACAGGTTACCTATGGTATGATTCCATTTATATAACATTTTTGAAATGACAAAATTATAGCAATGGAGAACAGATTTGTTAGATTTCACCAGTTTTAACAAGTACATATAAAATCTAAATAAGCTCTGTAGATTGTACCAATGTCAATTTCCTGGTTTTGCTATTGTACTAGAGGTATGCAACATGTTACTCTTCAGGAAACTGGGTAAAGAGGGTACAAGGGACCTCCCTATACATTTTTTTTTTTTTTTGCAACTTTCTATGCATCTATAGCTATTTCAAAATAAAAGTAAAAAAGAGCAATGTGCAGAACTGTGTATATAATATGCTATTGTTTTGAGGGAAATGGGGAAGAGTAAAATAACATATATTTGATTTTGCTTATGTATGCACAAAAGAACTTCAAAAGGAGCTCAAATGATGGCTTGAATGTGTGTAGGAAGGAGGAACCTTGCAGATGGGTATAGAAGAGACTATCTTTTCATAACTTTGAACTATGCTAATCTATTTCACATTTTAAAATATATTAAATCCTTACTACTGTAGACATAAAAATAGTTCTAATGACCATGCACCATCTCCACCATTCATAAAAAATATTTTAACACCAAAAAATTAAGGTGACATAATCTTAGAATACAATCAGGTGTTCAAATAGGAACAGTGCTACTTTATGAAAAATTTACTTCATCATCAATATTTCTCTTCTTTCCTTGTGGATTAAGGGAAATTTGACCACTGGTCAGCATAGGTTTTGATAATGATACTTGGTAACACTGCATTAGCTCACACCAATTTCATCCAGATGTCAAAATGAATCTCTCACTTTTTTATTTATAATCCTCGGTTTCATCATATGCAGAGTATTGTTCTCTTGTACTTTAGAAAGAGAAAACAACAAAGGGATCCTTTAAATAACTTCCACAAATTGGAATAAAATATGCTTTTCTGTGTGTTAGTGTTTTTTGGGAAATAGACTTGCGTGGTGCTATTTGTACATGTCCCAAGAAAGAAAACAAAGAACAAGGAAAATGCAAATGTTGAAACTCAAAAGGATTTTTGAAAACAGTCAAGAGGAGAAGGGTGGCCTCAATAAAAATGCACAGGCAGCATTTAGCCACAATTTATTAATGCAACATATAAAAGTAAAATGCCAGCCACCTTAGAAACTAATAGAAATCAATAAATGCCTATGTGCACAGTGCTGCTACAATGGAAATCTCTGTTTTTTTTTTAATTTATCTGCTGGAGAAAAGTGAAAATTGGTAACTTAGACCAATAAATTATTAAAGATATTCTGAGGTTATCCACATTCAAAAACACAACATTCTGCTAACCTAAAAAGCCATTTCTCTATGCATCTAAACTTCATATATATATATTTGTATATCCAAGTTCATTTTAACATTAGCTGTCTATACATTTACTTTTCTCTTTGTTTCCTTCAACATGTTTACAGAGCAGTGATCAGTTTAGCCAGTATTCAAGTATTTATAGGATAATATTAGCCAGTATTTATAAGAGAAAATCAGATAACATAGAGAAAGCAAAAGCTGAGGAACAATGAAAGCAATTTCAAAAACTCTAAATTAATGATAAAGAAAAAAGTACACATGGAAAAATACCAATATATTAGCAATTTGACAATCTAGCATTATTGGGGAAAACAAAAGTCTTGAATTTCACTGGAAGCAACCCAGTGAGCCAGACTCAAGCAGCTCTGTAGGAACGGTGCTCGGAAATAGAATCATGTCTGGGAATGAGTCTCTCTTTGCACTCCCTTTGCTTCTGAAAATTGTCATTGCTAATATATTTTCAAATTTTCTGAGCATTCAAAGCAACTCTTCAACCAAAGATAATATCTGACCTCTGCCTGAAGCACTCTTCCCATGTGTAGCAGTTTGGCCCACTCCTTCACTCCCTTCAGGTTTCTGCTCAAATGTCTTCTTAACAAAGAGGCCTTCCACGACACTTCTAAGTAGAGGAACGTACAACTGTGTATCACTCGCAGTTTTCTGTATAGTACTTATTACTGCCACCTTTTGCATTGACTTGGCTCCATGAGGACAGGGATTGGACAGTTTGGTTCACTTATATATTCCCAGTATCTGGAAAAAATTACAGACTTAATAAATCCTTCAATTTAAACTTCACAATGATTCTCTACGTAAACAGATGCTAAGAGTTAAACGAGTTCCCCCATCATTACCAGGCTAACCAGTGGAAAAGGTTAAGATTCAAAACTATGTCTTTGAGTAACAAATTCCAAGTTCTTTCCAGAATACTACATAGTCTCTCATTTTCATAATGTGACTTAGGATAAATCTGGAAATTTCCATCAAATCTTTGTGGAAATGGAGCATGGTGACAGTTAGTTGTCCACCTAAAAAGAACATGTATTTTTCATTAGCTGGTTTGGCATATGATATATTTCCTCTTTCATGTGTATTTTCAGAAATACACAAATATATTTAAGGATATTTATACTAATGAATACTACAGAAAGACAAAACTTTGTGAAAACCCTAGATACTAATGTAAAAGAGATTAGAAAATTATTAACTACAATCATTCACAACTATATGATTATACCAAATACCATTGTATGCTTTGGAATGGTTATGTGCTTATTAATACATATCAATAAAATTTATTTAAAATTTTAAAAAAGTAAAAATTTTTAAAAAGAGCAAAGAGGAATTAGTGACCAGTACTGCCTAGGATAATCAAGTGGTAGAGTTGCAATTTGAGCTGCATCTTGGAAGATGAGTAGGCATTCCCAGGTCTATTAGCAAAAGAAGGTGTCTCGAACATATGGAGCTGGGAAATAGCACCTGTATTCCAAGAAGTTTAGTATGATCTGGGCACAAGGAGGCTGGAGATGGGACTACAAAGCAAGCATAGTAATACTATCTAAATGTTGTTGAGAGAGTTCAATGAGATAACACATCCAAAACAGATAAGCACAGTGCCTCAATAACTAGGGAACAAACACTAATACTTGTCTTAGAAATTAGGATTTGGCAGTTTTATATTTCCATCATTCCAAAAGAAGAAAAATGTCTCCCAGTACAAAAATAAATACTGTTCATTAATTAAAATTCTTTCTTTTTTTTTTTTTTAAAGGTTTATTTATTTACTTTATCCATTTTAAACCACCACCCCCCTTCCCCATTTGCTGTTTTGTGTCCATTCGCTGGGCAATTCTCTGTGTCTGTTTCCTGCCATCTCTTCTCATCCTTTTCCTTCAGTCTTCGATCCTAGAGACCTCCTGTGTAGGAGAGAGGTGTTCTGCCATCTGCACCACCTCAGTTCCTGGTTTTCCGAGCTTTTGGAGCAATTCGTCTTGTCTCTCCCCTGCGTCTCTCTCCTGTTAGGTCATCATCTTGCTGCATGGCTGCTGGGGCCTGGCGGCTCACCGGCACACAGAGTCTGGCAGCCCATGTACCTTCTATATATATATATTTCTTATTTTACCGGGAGGTCCCAGATCGAACCCAGGTCCCTCCATATGGCAGACGGACGCCCAACAATTTGAGCCACATCCGCCCCCCAATTAAAATTCTTTCTATGAGTACCCATGCAATAGAAATGACATACATATTAGTATACAGAGCTGTACTCAAAACCAGAGACTCCAGGCTTTTGTCACCATCTGTTTTTAGTGAAAAACCAATACACATGACAGCCAGCTCATGAACGAATGAAGCAATCCTGTATTTAATTAGAACCAGCCATGATACAAACTTCACTTACTTAGATAGCAGGTTGATTTTAGAGAAGAGAGCGTGAGTTTGGTTTCCTCTTCCATTACTCATGACCTCAATCTTTAGGGAAATGACAAGATTATTTAATTCTCAAACACTCATTTGGAAGTGTCAATGATAAATGATCAGAAATATTGCTGCTCCTGTTGCACTGCTTATTAGATCTTTCCTTTCCCCACTTCTCCTCCCTCCACTCAGCCCTAAGAAACTAACTCGATATTGGAGTGATAAAGCCTGTCACAATAAACCAAATCTTCTGTCACAATCTTTCTCCTTTCCTCCTTGTCTATTGTTTCCTCCTAAAAAATCTTCAGTTTGCGTGGCAACTTCATATTTCTGCATAATTGGGAGCCAACACTAATTCATCCAATTGTTTATACCAGTCAAGCACAAGAAAATGGTAATTTCCCTTTTCTTTGCATCTTACAATCACCTAATAAGCAGCTCTAATGCTGGGCTATTGAATTACACAATAAACAAAAATTTCCCATCATTTAACATTTGTCAAAGACAATGCTGTGAGTCCACAAGAGCAAAAAGCAGAAGAGAAATATCCAGTGAATTCAATCAGTGCAAACCTCAGATGTAAATTAATTATTCAGTCCAACAAAATCTATTGTTTTTGTTTTGTAATAGCTAAATTATTTGAAAAAAAATTTATCCTAACCCTACACGAAGGTTTGGCCTCTGTCAACATAATTGTGTCTAATAAAAATCCTTTTGTATTCTAGTTGAAACATTACTCAAGTGATTTTGCAAATTACAGCACTTGCTGTAATTTATGTATTATCACCCAGATCTAAGAAGGTGGAAGGGCTTCATTGCTTACAGTGGAGATCAGAAACCACTATCTTTTGGGCCAGAGTTAGAGATTTTACTGCCCATGCTTCTGGAACTATGTTCCCACCACCACCACACACACAGGGTGCTTCTGGGGTCCCCAACAGGCTCTTCCTCACCATAATTTCCACTGAGTATCAGGGACTCAGTGGGAAACACAGAACCACCAAGAGCCAGAATAATACCTTCCTTCCGGTGGGCACTGCCCTTCCCACCCTGAGCCGCAGCAAGATACAGCCCATGGCCCAGGGCCGCGCTGTGCCGAGCATCCCTCCTGCCTGCTTAAGGTTTCCCTCCCTACACGCTCCTGTAGCTCTCACCACGACCTCATCCCCTCACTACCCTGTGCAGAAATAAAATAGGCATCTCTGGAAGGAAAATGTGATCCCACAAGAGCCCAATGCATGAAAATCAGTATTTAAAACATTTAATGACAATAAAGCTACAATTGTGCAGAAAGCTTTGAAAATAAGTTTGTCCAGTTTACTTTGCTAACCGAGAGGTATTTAGCACTTAGTACTATGACCCTTAATTCTGACACTTGCTAACTTGAAAAACTTCCTCAGATGTGTTAGTACATTTTCCTTTTTGAGTAATATTATTTAATCTTTGTTGATGACTCAGCATCTTGTACTACCTTGTTAAGAACAGACAGGCAGTTTCTCTTTTAAGGAAACATATTTTTCTTCCACTTGTATTCTTTTAATGAAAAGACTTTTAGAAAACCATATGATTAAAAAGTATTTTACTGAACTTTATCATGCTAGGTAATACATTCATTCATTCTCACACTCATTCATGGAGCCCTTATGGAGCTTCTACTGTGTGCAGGGCACTGTGTCAGGCACTGGATTGCAACAGGCAAAAAACACTAAAGAAACTTAGAGATGAAAGGGAGAATTTGCAGGCTGAGTTCTCCTTTATCCTCTGCTAAGATACTACTGAACAATCCTGACAACCCATTCACAGGCCTGCAGCATCAAAGTTCTCATGGTATAAGCTAGAAATACTTAACGGACTGCAGAGACAGCACGGAAGAGGGGTCAAATACCTTTGTCTGGGAGAATCAAAAAAGGCTTTTCCAAGGTAATGGCAAGTGAACTGGGACTTAAAAGATAATAGGAATTTGGGGCATTTGAACACATTTTTCAAAAACCCTACATTGTGGTGGTATTATTAACAATGATTCTGAACTTTGTGTGAATCAAGGGACTGGAAACAATCTGATAAAACCATTGTCTAAGAAAAATATATAAATACACATACACATAAAAATAGCCATTTCCATGGTGTCTAAACATCCCCAGAAACCCAGATGGAGTTTCTGGAGATTCATGGATACCAGCTAAAATAATCTCTATATTAAATAGAGGTAAGGCAATTCTTTGATTATGTCTACATAATGTACAAGAGAATATATGGCAATTGCCTGGATGAGTTTATCAAAATGGTGGGCACGAGAAATAATTCAGATTCCTAAACAGATTCTCTGCTTAGGTTTCTAATTTAACTGTGTACCCCAATGTTCTCAATGGAGGCGATTCTGCCAGCCAAACGATTTCTGTCAAGATATGGAAATATTTTTGGTTCCCTGGGGTGGGGGTAGGGACAGTGGTTGCTACTGACATCTAGTGGGTAGAGACAAGGGATGATGCTAAATGTCCTACAACGCACATGATAGCCCCTCAACAAAGGATTCTCTGCCCCAAATGTCAATTGTGCTGAGTTGAGAAATACTGGTCGTATTTGAGCAATTTTCTGTAGGGAAGAATTGGTCACCCTCAAAGTCGACTATACAGAAAAACAAGAAAAATGCAGTGACGCATCTAGTTTAAACCAAATAAATAAATCATGTTTTTTGTTTTTGTTTTTGTATTTGTATTGCCTTGGAGTGGAATATCACCTTGGTTTTTTAAATTTTATAATAATAGAGTATATTCATGGTTGTCTTTTGAGGAAAGGGCCTGTTTTAACTCATAAATACGTTAATTAAAATATCAAATGATGTAGTGTTTAAACCCTTATTTTTGGTCTACTTATGATATAAAACAGGTCAAAGGCATCACTTCATCAGGCAGGGAAATCTGCTCTGTGGAATGAGAACAATCTGGCCAGTCTGTCTGCCCTGTGGTATAAGCCTGAAGCAGTTGCTATAGCAAATATCTGTTTTATGAATACTACCAAGTAACACAAGTGGTCAAAAATGAAAACAGACTTGATTAAATTCAGACTAAATGACCTTTAAAATTATTTCATTGCCTCTGGATAGTGTTTTGGGTTATTGTGGACAAATAACTCAGTATGCACTTGGGGCACCTCAGACTGTTTCTATAAAAGGGAAGGACAGCACACAGCCACGTGTCTGCCTGAGTCTTCCTCTTCAGGACACCCCAGGCAGCCATCAGTGACATGGAGAAATCCATAGTGATTATTAAGAAGCACAGCAGGCCAGTTTGTGTGTGCTGGGTTCCACTTTAATGGATATGCATATGAAGACATTTATCAACCCAGGATAATTTTTTCCCTGGTAGACTTGAATGTCCATGGTTCTAACAAAAATAAAAACTTTTAGAGAAACCTATGCTATCAAATTCAAGCATACTGTCACCTGAGTAAACCATTAAGGGGATAAGTTGTGTCTTCAAAACCTTTAAACTTCACCCTTCCTCCAGGGCCCACACATGACTGTTTGCGATAAAACTCTGATTATTTCAATGTTGTGGGCTCAAATTATCTATAGCACCAACAAACGAATTCACATTACGCATAGATGACTGATGTCCAATGTAATGTGCTAAAACTTCACAAAGTATTTATAATTTAAAAGAGTTGTGAAACCAAAGAATGAGTCTTTAATTAAAAGACATCAGGTAGGGGCAGGGTAATTTTCTAGCATTTCTTAAATTGTAGCAGATAAGCCATTTTCTAACATGTTCAATAAAACTGATTCCAATCTCACAAGATGCTATATATCTCACTTTCAATACTACATGGGATTTTACCAACACTAAAGCCTAGCATACAGTATCAGAACATAGCTCCTAAGAATCAGAAAGGAATTTGAAAGAGAAGAAAACTCAGGTCTGAGCAATTACTGCCTCCAGGAACTATCACAAGTGTTTTCACTTATTATGTAACATAATCCTCTTAACAACCTTTCAAGACGGATCACCTTAGACCCGTTTTAGAGACAAGAAAACTAAAACTTACAAAGATTGCATAACTTGTCCAAATTGCATTTATTTAAAGGAGAAAACCCAGGATTTTAAACAGCTTTGCTGACTCCAAATCCCCTGGTCTCTGGATAAGCACCTGGCTCATTTTGTCTGGACAGAAAGAAGCCAGTATCAGGTAAGCACCTACTATGCTTTTAGCACATTCCACACTGAGTGTTTCCACAGAGTGGCTTGTTTCAACATCAAAACAAACCTGTGAATAAGGTGCTATCTACCCCACCTTAACAGATGAAGAAACTAATACTCATTGTGGTTGAGGTCACACAACTGGCAAATGGCAATGCAAAATATGAACCCAGGACAGTCTGGGTCTGGATTCTAATCTTAAGTTTACTAAAGTTTCTGTGTCATGTATTTTTTTGTTGTTGTTTCAACTAAAAAACAGTGATAATTATCAAAGACACAGGGCAAAAATTATTTTGAGCACAATTTTCTCCAACTTTACAGATTTTTCCATTCAAAACAGAGATCCCACAACCTTGCACACTCACTGCTATAATATTTACCTCCTTAATGAAAACAAATACTTGTTTTATATGTTATGTAGATGTTTTGGTTTTAACTCAATTTTGTGAGTACTGATAAGTTTCTGTCCCCATGATTTATTGATTCTTATTGTGCATGATGGTGTTGTACATTTTTGTTGTTGTTGGGAGAGGGAGGAAAAGGAAAGAGGGAAAGAAATAATTTTAAATACTTGGCAAAGAGGCTGTGCTAATGAAATACGTAATTATAAAAAAGAGAAAAATGTAAACATTAATTTACGAGTTTTATCTATATAATGGAAAAAACAACAAACATATTTGGAAACCTCCTGTTACTTGCCTGAAGTTCTTACTTTCTACTCAGAAATTTGCCTCTACATAAAAATAGGTACAATGTCCAAAGTGCCCAAGTTTTTTAGACATCTCCTAGTAGCTTTCCATAAGAGGAAAATACCTCCTGTCATGCATTACTCATCAAAGCAGAAGTATCTATATTTAATATTGCCATATCCAGCAGTTTCAATGTACATTTTTATACATGTCAATGCCCATGGAAATGGTCAGTGGATATGGTGTGTAACCTGGCTGGTCAAATTGTAGTCAGACAGGGAGGGAGAGGAATTTGGGAGCAGACCAAGAAGGAAACCTGTGTTCCCTAGATATAAATTTGTACCTTACAAATAAGTCCCTAAAGTTCTCCTCTATTTTAATGCTTCAGATTAGAGTTTAGAAAACACTATTTTCAAAGACTACGTGAAACAGGCATAATAACCCTGTTTCCTTTCCAAGTCTGAATATGAATTACTCAACTGGTGCTGTTACCATAATTATCTAAACCATAGAACTGGATGAAATTGTTGTAATACTCACTTTGTGATGATGATAATGGTAATGATAATAAGAATAATAAGTACCTCATGATAGTGTTATGAGGATTAAATGGGAAAAAGGAAGGTTATTTGAACTATTTGGCAAGAGTAAGCCCTCAGTAATGCTAGTTCCATCCCCAAACTCCATCACTTTTAAAATGAGGCAGTTCATTTTCCGGCAATGTGTCTTTGTGACTAGAATCCAACTCCAAGTATCATAATTGTACATGGAGGAAACCAAAGACTTTGAACTTTGTTTTGTAATGTAGAATAAAAACCTAGGTGGACACTAACACTATTCATTTAATTTCAAATACTCAAGTACAAAAAATAAAATGAAGGATCTTTTCTGAAGTAGGACTCTCTGATTCTTATACCCAACTGTGGTTTGGGCAACTCAAGAACGTCTCCAGTTTTACGGATAGGTTCCTAGAAACTGCCCAGCACTTCTCATACATAATTTAAATTTTACATCAGTGAAAAATAAAACTCATGAAATATTTTGGGAATAAAAATGGGCTTATGATTTTGATTGTAAAATCAAAAACGTGCTCTAGGATATTACATCTCTTACATACAATAAGAATAAAATATTATGAATGGAAAGCACACCTCTTTTATCTTTGATTAAATAGTTACTAGTATTTATAAAGGTATACATTTATAATATATAAATGTGTTGAGAAAAGGAATCCTAGTGGACTTACTAAGTGAAATAGATGACCAATGAAGTTGTGTCATTTGCCATATGTTGGCAATTGTTATTGCTTTGTTTTGTTGTCATTTGTTTTGCATTTTTTAATTATTTTTTTTAACAAAAGACAAAGCCCTTATTTGGAAGTGATATAACAACACAGGGCTTAATCTGAGGGCCATGCTTTGCTGATTCAGATCCAGAAGTGAGCTGTTTGTTTCAAGGTAGACTGAGGATTTGAAGCAGCTGGGAGAAAGCATTTAAGGGGAAACAGTTTAACAGCTGCTGAAGCTGAGACATGAATATCATGTAAACAATCCGGGAAAACACAACCTATTGTACATTAAAAAGCACAATTTATCATCTGCAAGGTTTTTTGTTTTTATTTTTTTTAAATATCCTTAGGGAATGACCAGTGCTCTATAACTAAGCTATGTTTTACTATAGGTGGGTGTGGTCTGTGGACCAACAGCTCTGGCAACTCCTCAGAGCCTGTTAGGAATGTAGAATCTCAGGCCCCATCCCAGACCTAGTGAAGCAGAATCTGCATTTTAACCAACTCCCCAGATGACTCAGATGGCCATTCAATTTTGAGACATACCACCATAAAAAAGACAAAACCATGTCACTTCCCATTTCATTCAAGGGCTACTTCACACTCACAGATCTTGTGTATGCCCAGCATTATCAAAGATTTACATACATATACTCAGTGGGTCTCATCTGGGACACACATTAGAATCACGTGGGAAGATTTAAAAAAATAACAGTATCAGGCCCTACTCCAGAGTGTGATTTAATTAGTCTGAGACAGGGTCTGAGCAAAGGTATTTTGAAACTTCCCTGGTGAATCAAATTGTGCAGCCAAAGTTGAAAACAGTTTCATTATTCCATTTCATGCTTACCTGCATACATGCAGGTGTGTATTATTACACCACATTACAGAGGAACTTGCTCATGGTTGCAAAACATGGATTTAAACCCAGGCCTTTCTGATTTCTATGTCTTGGTCTTTTATTTTATACCCACCAATGCAGGGTTGGGGCCTTCAGGCCAGTAACTGGTTCCAAACTTCCCACTCTGTGACTATCCCAACATGTAATACTCTGGACGAAGGTTAGAGGCATAGGGCTAAAGAGAGTGTGCTCAAGGATTTTCAGACCAGGCAGAACTGGGATGGGAAGATGAAGAGCCATAAAACTGCTTCCCTACAAAATTCCAGTCTACTACTGAGACTACTGAGGTTACTCAACTAATGAAGGATGGATTGATGAATCACAGGGAGATATGTAGACCTGTACACATAATCACAAACTGGAGTAGCAAATGGACCTAGAAGTGACAAGCAAGCTTGTTTACAAAAGTACCCTTGGCATAGCTCCTGAACCAAGTAACCCTCCCTTAGTGGACTGCTCTATCACTACAGTCCCATCTCCAGACATGTTCACCATACAAGCAAAAGGTTATCCCAATATAGGAGGACCAATGAGAGGAAAACATTTGGAATGTTCCTACAAAGTCAGAGAGGATGTGAGTCATGCCTTCATGCATCATTTAAGCAAGCCACATGTAGATGATTTTAAGCATTTACCATAAATGGATCCCTACATCACCGTCTGTTCATTTTAGAAACAGGAAATATTATAAGAGTGTTCTTGTTACATCAACTTCCAGTTATTAGTTTTGAAAAGGACTTCTTTCTTCTGAAATTTACAAATAAATCAAAAGAAATGAGCATTTTCCTTTACAAACTTTGCATGGAATAGTGTTAAGTCACTCTCTTTGTCAGCTGGCCCAACTCCAGGGACTGGCTCTCTCTCAGGAAGCACTGAAAATCTTCATATAATCCTAAAATGTGGATGGTGACTTTGGAAGTTCAATTTAACTGACAGATGTGTGAAATGGCACATAGAAAATTCCCAGGTGGGGGCAATGAAAATGCTACGGAGTTAACAGTTGAGCAGGGATGGCTACAACATAACCTCATGTGTTTTCTCATTTTATATGATCCCATTTTTTTATACAGAAACTCAGTTTTGTGATACATAGGATTGTATTCACATTTATATATGCCTTTTTTAATGCAAATGCCAAACTTACACTGACTTGAAAGCTTGCCTTCTGGGAAAAACTGATATCTAAACATACCTTATTTCTGTGCAAAAAAAAATCTGCCTTCTCTTTAAATAGTGAGTAACAAATGATCTGCCCTTGAACTATGGCTATGTCAACCTCAAACCAATGAAATTTTTAAAAAGAACACAGAGGTGAAAAAAATAATAATAATGAAATTTAAGTAAATAGTTCCCTTACTTTTGAACATAAATTGTCTTCTAATCTTTAACTTCACCCAGCGCCACATTAATCAAAGGTCGCATGCTTTGAAATACTGAAATTTTAGCATTGTTCCAGGACTAGAAGTGGGTGAGAAATAACTGAGTTTGCATATATTAAGAAAAGCTTAGTGTTGCTTTAGAGATCCTGCCTGCATTTGCACTTCTGAAAATCTGCTATTTTAAACCAATGACCAACCCCCTCTCCCTTGGCTCATGGATCTTTGTTTTCACTGATCCTAGAGGAATCAATATCACTTGCAAAGTGTCCAGGAAGAAGGATTTAGACATTGTGAATTGTGAACCCTGGCATCTACTCAACAACTCAGAGGCACTCTGCCCCCTGGTGGACTATTTGAGAGTGGGTTTTGATGCAAGGTTCAGAAACCTCACTTCTACCTCTTTCCCCTACCAGCCTCTTCTGTCCTGAAAACTAAAGTGCCCCAATTGAAAGCCTGTGCCCTCATCAATTACATATTCATTTGGATCAACAATTCTCTTTTAAATAACAAAAAACTCTGGGGTACCTCCTGAGCTTTCCACAGCTAAAATAAGAACCACTTTAGATCAACTCACCATTATTGGTTATTGTGGGTTTACCTGAGGAAGAAGGAAGCAGTGAAATGGAAAATGAGATTCCAAGGATAGATGTGGATATGACAGGGGACTCTGGGCTGTGGGAAGATCTCTCTTGAAAAAGAAGGGGAAGTGGAAGAGGGTTTAAAGGTGAATAAGAAGGTACTATAGAAAACTAAATATTTGGCAGCTTCCTCCTGGGGCATGAAAGCCATTATAAACCATCTCTCCTGCTCCCTTTTTAGACTTTGGACTGTGTGTCTCCGGCCTAGAGAGTTAAGTGTGAAAGGCTGCAAACCTCAGTCCCTTCTAGCTTAGTCAAGTTTCTTACATCCAGGCTAGTTTGTCTTCCCCAGTCCTACCTCTCCCAAGTGGTCCTTGGTTTTTCTATGCTACAGGTGTCCCACATCTACTAAGGAAGCAATGAGTAATAATAGCAAATAGGTACCATCTGTTGAGAGCCAAAAAATGCCTAAGGCATCTTCATAGGTACTTTACATGTATAGACTTTAAAACTTTTGCACCAACTTGCAAGTAGGCCGCATTTGTGAGAGAGAACCACACAGCTCTATTCGCAGTTCAAACCTAGTTTTTTCTGATTTTAAACTCCAAAACATCCTTCCAATCTACTTTACTGGTGTTCAGATAGGTCATTCTCCTCCCCTAAGGTCTTCCCCAAATAATCGTTTCTCCCTTATTGCAAGCATCATACAGTACCTTGGAATCACACTAGAATGCTGATGTAGAAAACTCTTGTGATAGTGGGTCTGAGTGATTCTCTTTGCAGAAAGTGAAAACACAATCTGTCTAAGTCCTTCTATGTTCTTCCCACATATATAAACTAAATGCCTCCCAAATTGTGGTAGTAACCTGTCTTCTACAATATCGTTTATCATCCATCATCCTCATGATTACTCAAACTCCTAAACACAACCCCAGAGTACTTTGAACCATTCTTTCCATGACAATAGAATTACTACCCAGTGCTTTTTAGAACACAAAAAGGACTTTTATTTTCCTAAATTTCATGTTCAATTACACATTTTTTTTGAAAGGCAATTTTCAGATGCAGCAACTCCATCAAATAAACATAATCTGAGATTTTAATGCTTGAGTGAATTATAGTCCTCTTAGGATTTTCTGGTTAAGGAAGACAAAACTAAGATAAGAGAGGAAAAGTGAAGAACATTGTTCCGTAATAAACGTGTTGAATTCAATAACCATTCATTCATGGGTGCGGTGTCCATTTCGAAAAAGGAAACTCTAAAATTCCTAGAAACACAAGACAATATTGTTATTTTTGGATGGGTATGCATTCATGTTTGTGTGAAAATCTGTGCAATTAAACAAAATGAAAAATGTTATTATACCATAGCCAATGAAAATATATTTCCATTTCTGTTTAACATTTCACCTCCCATTTTATATTCTAGGGGGAAAAAAAAAAAGCCTTGTGTCTAGTTTGTGAAATGAACAATGCTATAGGCTGCAGTAACTGAAAAGTATCTTAACAAGTTTAACAACATACCCCTGGAATGAATAATATACTTTGCATACTCATGTGCAATGCTGGATGATTCTAGATCTCTTATAGCTACAATGTTTTACAAGCATCTACTTCACACAATATGCCCCTAATCCAGTCAATTTAGCTAAATAGCAAAAGTTTAGATGGATAATCTACAAAATGGCAAACAACCTGTTTGACTAAATTGACCTTGTTTTGTTCATATGAGGCCACAATCATTTGCAGTGCCTTATAAAGAAATCATTTGTAAGTGCCTATTTCTTTCAGTTAATTTGTCCACCTCAGGCTCCTAGAAGTTGACTTAATTGCCTCTTAGGCTCAAAGAAAACATAGTTGCATAAACAAAAGATAGCATATTAATAACATAAAAACAAATACCAAATGATAGACAAGTATATTAGTAACATAAAAATAAATACCACACTCGATGCACATTCATATCAGTAGCAAGCTAGATCTCTCCATAGGAGAAATCTCACACCAAACAAATAAAGAAACTTGGGGATCCAGCTGAAATACAAGATTATCTAATGCCTAAAATTTTATCTTATTCCTGTGACAGGTATAAATGTTAATTAAAATTCCTTTTTTTTTTTTCTTTTTTTTTTTTTCTACTTTTTAGCTTACATGTGAGCCTTTGAAGAGTATATTTTCAAAAGTCATTACCCCAGAGTGAAGGTCTGTGCAGTAGGCAGGCAGTGTACTTCAACTCAATACATCTATTGTCTGACAATCTGGACTGGGGAGCTTCAAGCAGGGAGTGAATCCATTTTACAAAGACAACTTGTTTCTGCAGACAAAAGGTGTCAACTGCAGAAAGCTGGCTCTGAAGAATGGGGTGTGAATCTTCTGTGGCATATTAATATGCTCCAAATATACTTTTATTTTTTCTGTGCAGGTGATCCTTTAGGGCTACTCCTTTTCTAATTTAGATAATGCATTTTTTATCTTTTTATGTGAGCTCTTGCCCTCCTGTATTGTGGAGCCCTCAGTGTAAATTCGAGACATAACTTTGAAGTATTACAGATATTATGCTCATTGAATATTCAGATATTATGCTCAGGTCAGTGACAAATTTCCAAGGTTCAAAGCTTGCCAGGTTCATGATTAGCCTAGTAAGTCTCAGGTTTAGTGCTATGAGTTACAAGGAAAACGAGCTCAAGTTCAGCTTCCCTAAGCTTTTAAAGTTCTTGCATGTCATTTTCTAATAATCTTTGTTCCTGCCTAAATTTCAATAGCAAGGGAAATAGAACAGGCTTCTTTTTTCTCTTTAATATAGTACTTAGGGCTCTTAAACACATTTTGAAGATTCTAGTGAAGAGAGCTAGTTCTCTTGGTTACTTTATGTTAGCACACAAAGGAATTACAAATGGGAAGAGTGCAAATGACTATCAGAAAAAGTCTCATGCAATTTAAGATTTTTTTTACAAGTCATAATATACATCCCCCCATTGCCCCACATTCCTTAATTGTTTAAGAACCAAGAGACTATTTCATCAGTCTCTTCCATATCTCAATTAGATAAGGAATAAAGATACCTCGTTAAGGAGAAGTGTTTATCATATGCTAACTGGTTTAAATGATTGCGTTTATAAGAAATATAGCAGCAGTTTGGGTTGAGTCACCCATCATACCCTCCATGTATACGGATTTAAGGTGTAAAATGGCAGGTACATGAAATTATGAGGAAATACCAAGCAATTTGCAGACTTTGGCACTAGCACACATAATGTTTTGTTTGAGTTGTCAGAAATGTGGTTTGACAATCGCTAAACAGGAATTTTTTAAAGTACAAATCTGCAGAAAACAATCAACATAGGTGTTGGTTCTCAGTTTCTCTCCCAATCTCCCATTCCCACCCACCCCCATTCAGTCTCAATTATAATAAAAATAGAGATCTTAGCATCAGAATTTTGCTGTTAACTCTTCAATATTTCTCTGCACCATCCAAGACACACTTAAGGTTTGAAGCACCAAATCCACAAGTTTCTCCAACCAAGTTTAAATAAACAAAAAACGAAGATGGAAGGATGCCAAAGTAACTGTTCTTAAATGAAGCGGTAAACACAAAGTTCTCCCCCAAACATAGGATATTAAACGTCTAGTTCAAGTACTATCAGGCAGTATGTAGATCTGTCTCAGACAGGCTTCAGACAACAACTACAAGTACCACTGATTCTAGAGGGCATCATCCATGACACCAAAAGCAGGGCAAGTATTATCTTTCCATCAACCTGGGGAAAAAAAGTTGCAACCCCCTTGGATAGGTTGCCACAGAGTCAGTGCTGAGCCGGGGGATTGAAGGGAGGAAGTGAACCTCCTCCTCAGTAGGGAAGCTCCACCTTTAGTTTGAACAGTTCTCCTTCCAGAACTCTCTCTCAGCTAGGTCCTGGCTTCTCAGGATCCATTGCCCTTGACCAGGACAGCCTAGCTCCGACTCAGTAACAGGGAAAGAAGAGTCGACCTACCTGTGGAACAAGACCCAAAATGGTCCCCAAAGGCCGCTTAGGCAACCTACTGCAATTGACAAGTCAACTTGTGCACTTAAAGCGTATCAGTTTATGGAACGCTTGTTTGAAGTCCTCATTGGACATAGTATAGATGATGGGGTTGATGAGGGAGTTGAGATAGCCCAGCCACGTGAAGAAGTCAAAGATGGCCAGGTGGAACCAGCAGGCTTCCTTGCAGATAGGCAACACCAGAGAGATGATGAAGAACGGCAGCCAACATACAATAAACGCTCCCAAAATGATGCCCAGGGTCTTGGTGGCTTTGCGCTCCCTAGCGGCCATGAGTTTCTTCTTCTCCAGCAGGGCGTCGGAGACTCTCACTTTGACTTGGTTCACGTACACTGGAGACCCGGATTCGCTGGGCAACTCGGGAGCCCGCGAGTTAATGGAGGTGACCGAGGACGTGGACCCGGGAGAGTCGGTTATCAGCTGGGCTCGGGTCAAGCGCTTGCCGGTCCTGTTGGGCGTCTGTTTCAAAATCCGGGAGCGAGCTTCCACATAGATGCGGCCATAAAGTGCGATAAGGAGCAGGGTGGGGAAGTAGAAAGCGCCCACCGTGGAGTAGACCGTGTAGAGGATGTGGTCGGTGTTCACCACGCAGTCCGACACCTCCTCCTCAGCTTTCGCCTGGCGCCAGAAGAAAGGGGGCAGCGAGATAGAGATGGAGAAGACCCAAACCAGCACTATCATGACCGCCGCCCGCTTGGGAGTCCTTTTGGCCGAGTACTCCACGGCGTCCGTGATGGCCCAGTAGCGGTCCAGGGCGATGACACAGAGGTGCAGGATAGAAGCAGTGCAACAGGTGATGTCCGACGACAGCCATAAGTCGCAGACCACCTGGCCCAGCGTCCAGCGACCGGTGACCGTATACATGGTACTGATGGGCATCACCAGGATGGACACGAGCAGGTCGGTGAACGCTAGGGAAGCGATCAGGTAGTTGGCCGGGGTATGCAGCTTCCGGGTCCGGTACACAGTGGCAATCACGAAGGCGTTGGAGAGCGTGGTGGCCAAGGTGATGAGCGCCAGCAGGATGATCAGCAGCACTTTCCAGGGCAGGGCGATCGAGTCCTGGTAAATGTAGTCGGCGCCACAGTTGTCGGAGGGAGCAGTGGAGAGGTTGGTTTGGGCAAGCCCGGTCGGAGAGCCCGCCGGCGGCAGCGCGGCGCACTGGGCGCCCGGCTCCTCCATGGCTCTCTTTGCCCCGGCTCTGGCGCGCAGCTCTTGGGCATGGAGCAAAAGAGGAAGAGGGTGGAAGGACAGCGGAGGAGACCACAGACTTGACCCTCGTTGCTGGTCAGTTCAGTCGGTTCCTCAATTACTCCTCCGCCCAGACCCCCAGCTGCAACTAGAGGTCAGGGGCGCGGCAGCCGAAGACCGCCGGCGCGTCTTCTGCACTTCCCGTGCGCCTGGCGCTGCCGCCGCATCTCTGACTGCTCCTCTCCACGCCCGGTCTTTGTCCGGGATTGCTAAGGACTGGCCCACCCAGACCCGCTCCTCTCTTCCTACTACGGAGGCATCTAGTGGAGGAGGGGATGTATTGTTTGGGAAGGGGGTTTAGGCCAAGTGGGGTCTCCTACCCCAATTGGTCGGGGCTTAGAGTCTCCTAACCAGGGACGTCCTGAATCTGCAGACTCGGCCCGCAGGAGTTTCCTAGCCGTTGAGACCAAAGCTTGCAGGCGAGGGAGGACTCCGGGTCTTGCATTCCCGCCCCCCTCCCCAAGCTGGGGCAGTTCCTTGCGGCAGCTGCGGTCACTGGAGCTGGGTGGGGAGAAGTCTGGGAGCCGCGCCGCACCTCGCGCCGCGCCGGAGCTCTGCCCTCCCTCTCTTTTCACGGGCTGACCACTCGGGAGAACTGCCCCGCGAAGACGGGGCCGCAGGAGGGAGGAATCGGGGGCTGGGGCTGCGGCTGCTCGCGCCGCGCCAACGCCACCGCCGCCTTCGCCCCACGGGCACCGCTTGGAGCCATGCCGCTGGGCACGCAGGTCTGGGGGACCTGGTGCGGCTTGCGAGGAAGGGGCAGGTGTCTGGGGAAGCTGCAAAGAGGCGTCGTGCGCCAGCCCGAGAGGAGCATGTGAACGGCGGCGCAGACAGGCTCCTTTTATAGAGTCCCAGTCCGGTCAGCCTGAGCCGTGCAACTCGTGCAACGCGGCGAGTGCGGACGCTCGCTCCCAGTCACCTTCCCTTTTCTCGCTCTCCCTCCCTCCTTTCCTCCCGCCCCGTCCCTCCCCGGCCAAGGAAGCTCCCGCCGGGTCCTACCGCCCTCTTCTCGCATTTTCTGGACCCTCTCCCGACCCTGGCACCCGAGCGCCTCAGTTCCGGCTGGGAATAGGGAGTGGGGGTAGGAGTGAGGGCGTCAGCCTCTTTCCTTTGCTTTCTTCGGAGCTTGCGGTTGCGCGCTCTCCCAGGCACACTCGCGCCCTCAGCCGCGACCACAAGCAGAGTCCTCGCATCCCTTCTAAGCTCCCACCTCACACCGCCCCACCCCACCAAACCACTGCAAGGTGGTGCAAGCCCTAGTTTCTGACCTCTCCACTCAGGAATCTTAGCCTGCGCTGCGGACCACACCCAGATTAGAAGGAGGCGCCAGTAATATCACCATAGAAGGAGAAGGCCAATACGTGCATTTTATTCTTCGAGCTTCAAGTAATATTTAACTCTTAGTACAATAAAAATAATTGTTCATATCTGGCTTTAGAAATTTATTCTTTTCATTCAGTCCCTCCCCCTTAACTGTGAGTCAACAGGAAAAAATAGAAAGCTGTTTGCAAAAAAAAAGGTAAAAGTACCACAAACAGAAGCCAAGTGCATGTGAAATTAAATCTTCCACTCTTCCACTTGACCATTCTGATCCACTCGCTCGGCAATTCAGTGCCTCTGGAAAACAGCTCCCAATGAGCAGGTTCCCTCCCACAATCCCCATAGTCATTAAAATTTAAGAGGAAAGGGGCACTAGGGTCATCAACACCACTACCATCAGGGTGTCTCCTTCAGCTTCAGCAAATATACATCCGGAAGTCAGCCTTAAGCGGCACCATAATCCTATTATCTAGGTCCCAAGACCCAGAGTAGATCCCCTGTGCTCAAAAGAGTCTCTCCTCCAACTGATAACCTTTACAGAGACAAATGTAGAACACAGGGTAGAAATACAAGTCCGGGAAAGTTTCAAGAACAGCACCAGGGGAAAAACTCCGTATTTTCAGCCCTCATTGCTGAGGTGATACCTGCAAGGAATTCCCAGCACCTAGTTCAAGAATGCATCTAATAAAAATTGCATTATAATTGAATTCTCAGGTTAAGCGGAAGTATATTTTAAAGGGAATCAGTCTCAGAGCCCGAGATTATCTGGCCTATCAATTTAGTTTGAGAGGAAGAAGAATTGAGATCCTTTGAAAGAAGAGCTTTTTATCCAGGGTGACACAGCTGGTTAGTATCCCAAACCCACATCCTCTTAATCCCCGGGTCTCTAAACCAGGCAAGCACGCAGGCAAGTTAGTTAACAACAACTACAACAATTACAAAAGTACAGGGTCTGCTCTGTGCTGGGCATTCTCTCCAGGCACAGGGGATTGAAGGCCCCCAGGGCAGACCAAGACTTAGTTTTCAAGCCGTTTATATTCCAGAAAACGCAAACAAACAATAACCATACAAATAAGTAAATAATCAAGGTAACTCCAGATCGCGTTAAATGTTACGAAGAGAATAAAACACATTAATGCATTGAGAGTGAGCGGTGCTCCTTTAACTAAGGTGGCAGCTCTCCAGAAATATCTTCTCGAGCAGGTCTCAGCTGCAGCACCTACGCTAGGGATGAAGGCACACCCATCTCTTTCCCCTCCTCCTTCCCTAATGCCCAGCACTTCTCCAGCAACTGGAAGACTCTTTAGTAACACATTTTAAGGGGTCCTCCCCCATCCTCCACCCCACCCATCCACTTCAGGGTCCAATCTAGATTTCATTATTTTGCAAAACTGCAGCGCTCTTCTAGAGTCCAGAGAAGGAAGCCGAGCAGGCGAATTTAAACCGCTAGGTGGGGGGCGTTGGCCAGAATGGAGCAAAGTGAGTGTTGTTGGGGGTGGGGAGGATGACAAGAAACTATTTTCCTAAGATTTTAGCGGAGCTGAGCATGATTAGAAGGAACGCTTAAAAGGATGAGAGGCGAGGGGAGGCGGAAAGGAATGTTACCCGTTGCAAGAGGTCTTTCCCCTTTTTGTTTCTGCTTCTAAAACAAACGAAAGAGAAAATTTGACTCTAACGGTGTGAGGACCTGTGGCTTTCTCCAGCCAGGCTTTCACTGCTCCAAGCCCCGGACTCTTAGCCGACTCCTCCATCACCAAGCGGGGTTTGAGTTTAATCCCTCCTTCTTCTTGGGTAAAGAATTGCGAAAAACACCCCCAGCAGTCATAATGGCAGTATTTTGGCAAAGTTCAGTGCGGAACCACATTTCACTCCTCTCACTTTAAAACATGTAAAATTGTAGGTGTTTGCATACGTGTGAGCGGGTGTGTGAAACAGCCAACGAACAGGGCACCCTTCAAGTTGCCGCTGCCTGCAGAGGAGCGGCCCGGGACGGCGTCCACCCGTCCTCTGGGCAGTCCCCTGCAGCCCTAGGAGGGACCTCTCTTCAGGGTCCAGGAATTCAGCGGTCACAGGATCAGCATTGGGACCAAGCAGGCGACGATTCGGAGAAGGGCCGGGGTACCGGAGCGTACTAGAAATTAATTGTACCGAAATAAGTTCCTGCTTGACCATGAGCACTAAAAACTGAATTAATGCGCTGCTCTTTTCAGGTCCACACCGGTGGACTTCTGCGGTCGCCGAAGCGGCGGCGAATGAATTACAGTGAAACCTGTGATCCCACGGGAAGGTGGACAGGGTATGGAGCTGCAGAGGGTACCAATTGAGGACCTCCCTCCAGAGACCTCCCCTAGGCTAGAAAGTTACAGGGCTGCTGCGCAGCGATATAGGAAGCGTAGGCTACGAAGTCTGGTCCATGCTTGCTAGACCGACAGTAATAAAAGATGCCTCCTCCATCAGCAGGCAACCACCGCAGACTCGCCAAAGAGCTTGCTGCACCTTAGCCTAGCTGGCCACTATAGCTTTCTTGTGTGGGACATGCAGCATCGCCAGGAGCTTCCCTGCATCCTCTCCGTAAGGGGCTCTTAAGAGAAAGACACAAGAAAGTACTTGTTGTTTTGTTTTTATTTATTTATTTTAGGTATTGAGGTACCAGGCCAGGGATTGAACCCCCCAGACCTCGTATGTGGGAAGCCAGCACTTAAAAACTGAGAGACATGGTTCCCCTGAGTTGGCTCCTCCAGTTGGCTCCTTCATTTGTTTGCTTGTTGTTTACTTTTTTGTTTTCAGGAGGCACCAGTAACTCTAACCGGGACCTCCCATGTGGGAAGCAGGCGCTCAACCTCTTGAGCCACATCCGCTCCCTTGTGATTATTTTTAATCTTTGTTTTGCTAAAATCAAAAAACTAGAACACTCCCACTACAGCCACTTTCCTCCTTTGATAGAAGAAAATACAACCCCGTACCCACTATACCATCTTGAAAAATCCACAAGCAGTCCCTAACCACAAAATGTGGAGTCTTGGCAAGCCCACTTGCCTTGTCACAAAGTCCTAATTCCTCAATCAAAACCTACTGTTTTTTGTTTCTGTTTTTTAATTCAGACCCAAGAAATGGGCAACAGGAGACTGCCACCTCTGTACAACATCCTTATGTGTAGTGGTAGCTCCTTTTCTACCTTTCTGTTAGAATGTCTCCAGTAACTCTGTTTCTTAAAATGTTTGTTGGTAGTAATGAAAGTACAATGTCCACCCAGTGCCTTGGTTCTTTCCATCCTTGGTGTCTCCCTTGATGAGACTCTGAAAATGTTCGGATAAATGAGCATATGCATGCATGCACACATATACAAACGATTTCTGCATTAAAATTCTGGGGTTTCCAGACCATGGTCCAGATCCCTCTCCATATTCATGGACTGCATATTGGGCCTTTGATCTGGTATCTCTAACAAGGTACTTATGTGTTATGTGCTTGATTTGGGATCTTTAAGTCTTGCCAAATAATAAAATTAGGTCTCTTTGTTCTCTAAGTGTTAGGCTAGTATAATTTAATCTTTGAGAATTAGTAAATATGCTGTTGTATAAGAAAAAAAGAAAAAAAAATTAGAGCAAATATACATAATTTAGACCTTTTCTAAAGCCTGTCTCTGAAGTAATAACCACTTTGCTGCTTTGAACAGATACCTGCAAAAGGTAGAATAACACAAGTTCAAGGCTAGCTCAGTGCCAATTAGTAGAAGAGCTAGTGCCCAACTAAGGTCTAAGTTACTTTATTTCCTGGCTGAAAACCTAGGCTTACAAGAAAATTTTTAATTTAAAGCTAATGTAAAGTAATACAAGCAGACTTTGCATGGAAGAGGGGTGGGTGAGGAGGTTGAAGTTCTTAGACAGTGGGATTTGGCAATAATGAGAACTCTTTGGCTGGAAAAGCAATGTCAATGACCACCAAACCTAGAAACAACTTGCTGCTTTAAGATAGCACATCATCAGGCAGCTCTGTTCAGGTGAAGTTTCTTCTGAAAATCCAAATTAAAGAACTTAATAGTGAAGTTGTACATTAGCCTAAGGAAAAAAGCAACAGAAATAGGGTTTTGTTCCATATGCCTTATTTCCAAATCAAGAAAAATTGTATCACTGTGTGATTAGCTCTGGTCTTGGAGATGAAACAAGTCGAGCTCAGTTTTATTGTTTCTTTACCTATAATTAATGAATAATAATTATACTTTATTGAGCACTATGTATTAAGCTATATGCTAAGTGTCTCATGTACATTCTTTCTTTAATTCTTATAACAACACTGGGAGTTGTGATTATCATCCTCATTTTCTGGATGAGGAAATGGAGATTTAGAGAATGTAAGGAACTTTGCCAGTATCAGAAAGCTGGTAAGTGATAGAACCACTTTTGAAATCCAAGTCGAATGCCAAAGTCCAACTCTTTACCAATAGGCTATGAATCAGCTACTCAGCTCATCATCTGGTGGCCATTTTTATTTAATCATCTACCCCTAACTTTATTTCCTTTTACCTGTGAGGTAACATTACATCAAAGCAATTGAAATCTCCAGCATAAACTTCTTTGAGGTGTCTTTGAATGTTTGTTTGTTTGTTTGTCTGTTTGTTTGTTTGTTTGTTTGTTTGTGGGAGGGTAAAAACCCATGATTGGTTTTAGCCAGCTAATCATTTTAAAAGCAGGGCTAATAGGGGATCCCATATTACACATTCTGAAGTCCTCAACCCAAATGGTAATCAGGTTAAGCCCTTAACCAAAAAGTGTCTTGTCTTCTCTTCCTGATGTCATGAAATTACCTTCAGAGTGTGCTTATTTCTCTCTTTCTTCTCTCATCTTCCATATTTTTCTTTTCACTCTTATCTTTCTTTGTCCCTTCCTCCAGCCCCTGCAGCACATAGGTACATATACACAGCTGGAAAAATTTTATTTATTTATTTATTTATTAAAGCTTTACTTTTTAAATGTATGAATGAAATGTGTTAAATACAGTGACATTCCTTGTTATCCATTTTTAACCAGGTTAGTTTGAATAGCGATTTAAACATACACACAACCTAGAAAAACTGAATTGTGTTTCTTTTTTCCCCTGTGTGTTGAAGTTGACTCCTTTCCCCCATGGGTCAATAACTCCCCAAAGAAAAAGAAGGCTATTACTGGTGAGAAGATTATTCAACTAAAGTTCTTTCAAGATCAGCAACCAACCAGAAATCAGCAATTTGGCAAGCTCATCTACTAAAAACGATGCCAAAACCAGGGGTGGAAACAAAAAATAAATCTATATGCCAAGGTACTAAAACATGCACTTTATGCATGAAAGAGCTCCTCCTATCTTCATTCAGATCTTCCTACTTTATACACAGTCCTAACATGTTTGGCTATGTGATTTCTAAGGTCCCTGAAGATTAGAAACATTACATTATAAATGGTTGAGAAACTATGTCAAGGAAGTACACTGAATGCAGCAATATGCCACAGCTGCCATAATTATAGCAAAACAGGAAGCGAAATCCAGGGCAAATTTTAAAAAGTTTTAAAAAGAATGAAAATAATAAAGCATTATTATTTGTGTTAAGACATTTAACAGTTTATAGTATGGTGTTAAGATTTTAATTGCAAGGGATGGAAAACTGATATAATTATACAGAAAAACACGAGAGAGACTTTGTATGAAGAGTAGGGGACCCTCAAAATAAAAAGAGGAATTGAACAACCAGGCTTTGGACAAAGTAGGGATGCAGCTGAGCCTTAGGAATATCCAGCACTCTGGGACACCACCTTCTACTCTTTTTTTCCTGTTGGTTGCTATCTGCATGTTGGCCTCTTTCATCACTTTCACTGCTGGCAGACATTCTCCACATTGTTGAAAAAATAGCCACTAACACCCTTTGAAGTTTACGTTTTATAGCTTCCATCATATTTCAGAAACTAATCTGAATCCTCAGTTGCAAATTCAGAAATTCTGAGAAATGGGGTTCTGCTTCTGAGTAAAATGTAGGAGGTTGGTACAGATCAACATTCCCAAAGTAACAACTGGAAAAGCTGTAAATTCAAAAAAAAAAATCATATTTTAAAAAGTTTGGAAAGCTGTGGGAGCAATAAGTACTAGATGAACTAAAACTCCAGAGAAGGAAAAGTACTTCCTAAGTGAGCTGATGGTTGATGCCTGTTTCATTTCCTTGAGCCATTTGCCAATTCTGGGTACAGATTCTGCCCCAGAGGGACTTTACTGGGGCAAAGTAAAATCAGCACAGTTTTTGATGGTTACTAGGAACAGTGTGACAGTTTAGAACCTGGAAGTACCCCCTATATATGGCCAGTTTTCCACATGGACATTTACTATGTGTTACAGCAAAGCAAGAGACTGAGGGAGTGGAAAATCCTAATTACCAAATTGAAATCTCCCACACTTCTACACTGATTAGAAGAAAAAGTCCCTCTGGAAAGAAGGATCTTACATTAAAAAAATGATTGGTCTTCCCCTCAAGCCATCTGCAATATATATATTTTTAATTTCTATTATGGTAAAATACATATAACACAAAATTTCCCATTTTAACCATTTTCAAGTGTACAATTCAGTGGTATTAATTACATTCAAAATGTGCTATCGTCACCACCACATACTGACAATTTTTTTTCATCACCCCAAACAGAAACTCTGTATCCAATGAGCAAAAAGTCCCCATTCCCCTCTTCCACCACCCCTAATAACCTCTAATCAACTTCTTTCTCTATGAATTTGCTTATTCTAGATATTTCATATAGGTGGAATCATAAAATATTTGTCCTTTTGTGTTTGGTTTATTTCACTCAGGATAATATTTTCAAGGCTTATCATGTTGAAGCATGTATCAGAACCTCATTCCTTTTTTAGGGCTGGAAAATATTCCATTTTATGCATATACCACATTTTATTTATCCATTCATCTGTTGATGGACAGTCACTTGGGTTGTTTCCACCATTTAGCTATTATGACTAATGCTGCTATGAATACTGATATACAAATAACTGTTCAGGTACCTGATTTGAATTACTTTGTGTATATACTTAGAAGTAGGGTTGCCATATTATATGGTAATTCTATGTTTAATTTTTGGAACTACCAAACTGTTTTCCACAGCAGCTGTACCACTTTACATTCCCCTCAACAATGTGAAGGGTTCCAATTTCTCTACATCCTTAACAACACTTGGAATTTTCCATTTTTTAAAATAACAACCATCCTTGTGGCTAAAAGTAGAATCTCATTGTGGTTTTGATTTGCATTCACTGATGACTAGTGATGTTGAGCATCTTCTCATGTGCTTTTTAGCCATTTGTATATCTTCTTTGGAGAATGTCTGTTCAAGTCCCATTCCCATTTTTAAATTGGACTTTTTTTCTTATTGAATTGTAGTTCTTTACATATTCTGGGTATTAAACTCTTATCGTATATATGATTTGCAACTATTTCTCTGATTCTGTAGGTTGCCTTTTCACTTTCTTGATAATGTCCTTTGATGCACAAAAGTTTTTAATTTCCAAAAAGTCTAATTTACCTATTTTGTAATTGTGATTGCTCATGCTTTTGGTGTCATATCTAGGAAATCTTTGCCAAATCCAATCCCTCGTGTTTTCTTCTAAATCATTTATGGTTTAAGCTCTTATATTTACATCTTTGATCCTGATCCATTTTGCGTTAATTTATCACATATTTTATTATATGATCTTCCCAGCTGCTGTGACAAAGACACACTATTGGCTTCGGTTTCAGAGGCAAAAAGGCTTGCTTACTTCCAGGGATGGGAGTGTTCTGGCTGGCCAGCAATCCTTGAGTTCCTTGGCTTTCCCATCACAGAACTATGCCCTCTCCTTTCTCTTCCAGCTTCTGCTCTTTCTCATGGTTTTTATCAATAAGGCCTCGAGGAATAAGATTAAGACCAATCCTGATTCAATCAGCCAAACCTTAACTAAAAATGTCTTCAAGAGAGCCTATTTACAATAAGTTCACACCCACAGTACTGGATTAAGAACATGTTTTTCTCTGGGATACATAATTTAACCTATCACACATGTGGGCATCCAGTCTTCCAGCATCATTTGTTAAAAGGACTATTCTTTCCCCAGTGAATGTACACTTGATGTGTACATCTTTGATGAAATTCAATTGACCATAAATGTCTGGATTTATTTCTGTACTATGGATTCTATTCTATTGTTCTATATGTCTATCCTTATGCAGTATCACACTATTGATTATTGTGGCTTGGGAGCAAGTCTTTAAATGAGAAGTGTGACATCTCCAACATTGTTCTTTTACAAGATGCTGTAACTACTTGAGGCCCCTTGTGTTTCTATATGAATTTGAAGATTGAGTTTTCCATTTTTGCAAAAAAAAAAAAAAAAAAAAAAAAAAAGCTGATGAGATTTTGACAGGGATTGCTTCGAATCTCTAGATCACTTTGGGTAGTAGTTACATCCTAACAAATTAAGTCTTCCAATCCCCAAACACAGGATATTTTGCTATTTATTTAGGTCATCTACAGCAAAGACTATTCTTTATTATATATGATGACTGAAGTCTCTATTCCTTTTAGCTTTATTCAGCTGGTGTTTTGAAGGGATTTCTTTGAATGCTAGGAGAGTTTTTTTAAAACCACAATCACAAAAACAAATGAAAACCAGAAACAGTAAAACCTCTCCCAGTCTTTGTAGATTGACTCTGTGCTGGGGTTCTCCGTCAATGTAGATGCTTAGGGTCTTCACAGTTCTTTTCTGAGCATACATCTTGCCCTGGCCATGTATATGGTTTTCAAAAA
>JAKSZT010054477.1:697016-834973 GCA_026826555.1 Tolypeutes matacus | reverse complement strand
CAGTGTCCTAATTTCCTTAGAAAATTCTTTCCCCAGCTTTTCTTCCTGGATTCCAGGCACTCTGTTGTAAGTCTCAAAAATAGTCTCTTGCCCCAGCTGGCTGCAATTTGATTGCTCCCTCACAGTGGTTTTTGTGGGAATGCCTGCTGCTTCTCTGCCCCAAATGAGTTCCAGGTTAGCAAAACAGAGATAAGAATTGTGATGGTAAAGTTCACGTACCACCTTGGCTAGGTTATGGTGTCCCAGTTGTTTGGTCAAGAAAGCACTGGCCTGATTGTTACTGTGAGGTTATTTCTTGGATTTAAATCATCAGTCAATTGATTGCATATGTGGCAATCAAAAAAGGAGATTGCCTTCAGCAGGAGAAGTCTTATCCAATCAGATGAAGGCCTTAAAGGGAGAACTAATGATTTCAGCAATCAGAAGGAAGAATTTCCATCCCTATTTCAGCCTACCAGCTTCTCCCGGGGAATTCATCAAAAACTCATCAGCGTTCCCAGCTCATGGCCTGCCCTGTGGAATTTAGACTTGGCAATCCCCATAATCATGTAAGCCAATTCCTATAATAAATATCATAATATTTGCATTGTTGGTTCTGTTTCCCTGGAGAGCCCTGACTAATAAAAAACACCTTGGGTGAATTCTTCCAGTAGCCACTAAATGGGTTGGAAAAGATATACAAAGAGACTAAATTTGTGAATAAGTTGTGCTCTGTTCCTCCATAACCCGGGACCGGAGACCTTCACTGGGAATGCAGGCCACCATCTGTCCTGCAGACTGCAGCCAAGCCAGGGAGGGTATGGGTCTAGGGCATGTTAAAATGCCACACAGATTTCCCACAAATTTTAGGTTGTCCTTTTCTTAACTCAGCATTTGGTTGGTTGCTGTAAACCTTCGACTGTTTTTCAGAGTTGGAAAAAGTTAGTTCTGACAGTTTCTGCTTGTTTTTCAAATGTTTGGTGGAAGGCAGGGAGGAGTTACTTGGAGGTTCTTACCCCAGCATACTCTTCAGTCCTCACCATTTACAAGATTTTGAATTCCGTGGTGCAGTAGACCAAAGAGTGAAGCTCAAATCTTTGAAAGCAGAACAGAATCATATGCAGTATTTCAGGGCCGAGGAAACAGAGACCTTTCAGGCTCTCGAGCAAAAGCCCAGAATGGACAGACCAAAAGAACAGGGTGAACGGTGATGGACTGAGTCTAACTGCAAATCAACTTCGACTCAGCTCAATCTCTGACACGTTGATGTTGCCAGCTTTTTATGCATTCTGTCTAATAGAGGAAATACTCTGCAAAAAATATCATCTGCAACCTCTTTGGTCCTTCATATAAAATGTCTGATTACAATAAAAGGTAAATTCATAGGGGCACAGATGTGGCTCAGATGGTTGGGCATCCATCTCCCATATGGAGGGACCTGGGTTCGATCCCCGGGACCTCCCGGTAAAAAAAAAAAAAAAAAAAAGTAAATTCATAATACTGATAAAAATGTAACCAATAATCAAAAGGAAAACTAAATAGAAGTAGATCCACTAGATATTAGAGTTAGCAGATTAGTACTTTAAGATAACTATTATTAATATGTTAGAGAAAATAAAGAAAAATGGATGAAAATATAGAGAATATCAGGAGTGAACTGGAACCTTTCAAAGAAAAAACTGGAGTCAAATAGGCAGTCTAGAAATCAGCATAAATATCTGCTATTAAGGACTCACTGAATGGGGATATACTAGCACACTGGACAAAACAGAAGACAGGATTAGTGACCTCACAGAGAAGTCAAGAGAAAATGTTCAGAAGTACAAAGAAGAAAAGTAGAAAGTGGAAAGAAAAAGAACAGAATGTCAGGGTCTGGGACTGAATGGAATTATCAAATATACATGCACAGCAGGAGAGGAGAAAGAGCATGGGAAGGAAAAAGTACTTCAAGAGATAATTTCCAAGAATTTCCAGGAATAGTCATTCAAACATAGACAGCATTGCAGAATTGCAAAGAACTCCAGGCAGAATAAATATAAAGAAAGCCACAGCTGAACACGCAGTGGTCAAATTGGTAAAAACCAGTGACAAAGAAGAAACTCATAAACTGTCAGAGAAAAATACACATTATTTTCAAAGAAGCACCAATAAGACTGAGGGTTGACTTTTATCATAATCTATGAAAGCCAGAAGATAATGTAATAATACCTCATAATAGCTGAAATTAAAAAAAAAAAATCTTGCCAACCTAGAAAACTACATCTAGAGTTAGTATCCTTCAAAAGTGGAGGTGAAATATAGACATTTTCAGACAAACAAAAGGTGAGAGGATTTGTTGATAACTGACTGGGACTACAGAAAATATAAAGGAAGTTCTTCAGGCTGAATGAACATGATACGATATGGAAGGACGAACTGGAAGAAGGAATGAAGAGCAAGGGAGACTGTAAATACATGAGGAAATAAAAAAGAATAAGAACTATTGAAAACAACAGTAAAAGTAATGTCTTGTCAGGTATTCATCATATGTAGAGGCCAAATAATGCAAAGAGCTGCCACACAAAAGTAAGGGGGATAAACAAAAGGAATTATGGTAAAATTCTTGCATTGTCCAAGAAGACCTTAATTTAAACTATACCCTAAAAAGTCAAGGATAAATATTGTAAAATCTCAAAGGTAAAAATTTTAAAATAATACAAAGATTAATTGGAATACAAATAGTTGATTAATATATATTTTTAAAAGCCAAAATAGAAGGAATAAATGAACAATGAAAGACAGGGTAAAAAGAAAGCAAACAACACTATAGTACACTTAAACCCAACTGTATAAGTAATTTCAAAAAATGTAAATACAAGTAAAATACGAATATTCTCAGACTAGATAAAAAATAAATATGATCTAACTATATGCTTTTACAAAACACATACTTTAAAATAAAAAAAACCCACAAATTTGAAAGTGGAATCTAAATGCTGGAGAAGTGATATCATATAAACAGTAAACATAAGAGAAGTGGTATGGCTATTTAATATTAGATAAAGTAGATTTTAATGCAAGAAGTATTACTAGAGATGAAAAGGAATTTCAATATGACAGAAAGACATAAGAATACCATAGCCTCAAAATATACGAAGCAAGGGGTGCCAATGTCCTGATATAGCTCAATGGTTAAGCACCGGCTTTCCACGTACAAAGTGAGGATATGAATGATGTGAACAATATACTTAACCAATTTGAACTAAGAGTATGTAACTTAGAAAACATACTCTCTCCAACTGCTGCAAAATGTATATTCTCCTCAAGGAAATATGGAACACTTACAAATATAAACCATATGATAGACATGCTAGACACAAAACAAGTCTCAAATGATCTAAACACATCCTTTACCAAAGAAGATAAGTGGGTGACAAGTATATGAAATGATGCTCAATGTCATTAAACTTTAAGGAAATGTACATCAAACCACAATGAGCTACCGCTACACATCTACTAGAATTTCTTAAAAAAAAAATACTGGCATTACCAAGTGCTGACAAAGATGCAAAGCAATGGAACTCTTTCTTCTTGGTGGGAATGCAAAATGGCATAACCATTTTGGAAAACAGTTTGGCAAGTTCTGATAAAATAAAACCTACACCTATCATGTGCAGCAATTCCTTTCCAAGGTATCTATCCAAGAGAAACAAAATTTACTTTCATGCAAAAATCTGTACATGAATGTTTACAGGATCTCTATTCATAATTGTCAATATTTGGAAAAACATCCATGTCTTTCAACCAATGAATGAATAAACAAACTGCAGTCCATCCATACAAGGGGATACTATTCAGCAATGAAAAGGAATGAACTCATGATCTATTCAACAACATATATGAATCTTAAATGCACTTTGCTACATGAAAGGGCAGACCCCAGAGAATACATACTGAATAATTCCATTCTATATATATGACACTCTTAAAAAGAAAAGACTACAGGGAGGAAAACAGATCAGTAGTTGCCAGTGGTTGGGGAGTAATTGTCTAAGAAGCAGTGGCACAGGAGATCTTTTGGGGGTGATTGAACCTCTTTCTATGACTGTGGTTATGAACACATGAAGCAACAGATTTGTAAAAACCCGGAGAACTATATACAGAGAGCGTGCATTTTAACATATGCAAATTAAAAACAATCAACCAGGATGTGAGGGAAATGATGGAAGGCAGACAGATTGTGACAAATGAATCCAACTGTATTACGGATGAATTAGATAACCACACTGAAGAGGATGGGGCAGAAAGTTGCTGACCTACATACTCTGGAAAGCAATGTTTGATTTAGTACCATAAGGCTACAGACAAAAAAGAACCATATACAAACACGAATGCCAGTTGGCAAATTGTTTCTCACAGGGTAATGGGTTAGGAATTTTGGGAGTATTTTATTTGTATCCTAGGGCTAACCAAATAATTAAATATATTGTAGATAATAAGAAGCAGATTTCTCACTGGCACAGAAAAGAAGTTACAAACAAAAAAGCGGGGAAACTAGAACAAACCCTGTGACCCTGGATTGGAGTGCTAGGTATCAATATGGACCCATGATTTTCTTTCATATAGACGTAATACATACATTTTATCCGGATATATATATATCTTGATAAATAGATACAGAAATTAATATAGATATGTATATGCATGAGTTGTTGTTATACATAAGTACATTGCTTAGCTCTGTCCCCTGAAAGGGGCCAGCAGCAGTGATAGCCCAGTAGCCATGAGCACAAATGGCACCAGATTTTAATTTCTAAATAGTATTCTTCAATTAAAAAATCAGGGCTCCTTGAAGAACTAGTTGATTTTAGGACTAGGAAAATTCAAGAGAAGCCTAGTGCTTCTTGTGGTACCAAGAAGTAAGGAAGTATTTAAAAGGTGGGGGGAGAAGGGGAAGGAAGGGAAAGAAGGGGAAGGGAGGGCAGGGGAGGGAAAGGAAAAGTAAAGCAAGCAAGGATGGGCATATTGTAGGCATACAGGAGCCAATATGAAAGAACTCTTAATGGCCAAAGTTGGAACAAATTGAACAGCAAAATAAATAATAATCTTTTGGGAAAATGATGCAAATAATCAATATCCATGAGCCCATACTAATACAAACAAATTAGTGGATAAATAAAATATATGGGGGGAAATAATAACTCTTCCTTACAGAAAAATTACAATTAATAAATGTAGAAGGAATGATAGAAATAGTAAAGCACCACTAGACCACCATAATAATCACTGCATTGCTTCAAGCTAGATTCACTAATGAATGCTGAAATTAGTGGGTGAAAAGTTAAATAGAAACAGAATACTTATATACTATCAAAGTACCTCCCTCAAAATAATTAGTAATTACAAAGAGATAACTAATTGGTTTACAGTGGAGAGGCCTGGCAGACACCACCTTAGTCAAGTGTTGAAGGCTATCAAGTGGTATCAGGTAATTCCCATAAAATACCATGAGAAGGGTACTTTGTAGTATTCTCCCCAAAGATTCCATAACCGCAGTCGAATCATAGGAAAGCATCTCACAAACACAAACTGAGGGGGCATTTTAAAAACTACCTGAACAGTATTCTTCAAAAATTTAAGGCCATGAATAAGAAGATTGAGGAACTATCACAGAACAGAGGAGACGGAGACAGGCCACATAAATGCAATGCGGGGTCTTGAACTGAATTCTGACACAGGATAAAGGACATTATGAAAAAGCAGGTGACATCCAAATAAGTTCTCTACTTCCATTAATAGTTTTGGGCCAATGTTAATTTCTTAGTTTTGATAAATGTTCCATAGTTACATTAGATGTTAGTGTAAGGGGAAGCTGGGTGAAAGGTATATAGGAATTCTCTGTATTATTTTTGTAACTCTTCTGTAATTCTAAAATTATTTCAAAAATACTTTTTAAAGTATTTATGAGTGAGCTGAAGGATTTAGGATGATAGGGCAGGAGTGACGATGAGACATCTTAATGAATTCATTTTATATAGGTATGATTTTTGAACTATGTGAATGTATTAACCATCATTTAGAAATTAATTTAATATTTAAAAATACAAATAAAAGGAGTTCTAGAGATTTGTTCTTTAGTTACTATTAAAATTATAACCAAAGGTTTATGTATATGGATGTTCATGTGGCACAAGATGCAATAAAATGCCCTATTAGAAGGGAGTATTTACGTATACACACACACACACACACAAAAAGTAAAATAAAATAAAAGGATTTAAGGAGAGCAGGTGACAAAGTGTTCAAGCATTGGGATCTCATAGTATGTTGTTATAACATCACAATGTAGTTTCTATTGCTATTGCTTGTGAAGCACAAAAGTATGTCAGCACCAGCTATGCCAATAATAATTTACAGATAATGTGAAGGCCTCCCCATAATTTCCTAGAAAACATTTAATGATTGTGTAAGTTCTGGCTTTCCCCGCCTCTCCTCAATAGAGCTCAAAATTCTGATCCACTGGAAATGAAGGAGGGTTGAAGTGTAGTTTTATGTCAGCATTTTCCAAGACCAAAATTTATTTTGACTACATGAACTAACGGGCAGGAGAAAACTGATTGGTGAAGCATAATGGCCATAAAAACCTTCCCAGCTTAGTGAAGGCTTCTCAGAGCAGGTGCCTGGAGTTGAGTGTTGCAGGACATGTAGGAGTTTGCCGGATGGGGAAGGAGGAAAAGGCACTCCCAGCAGAGGGAACAGCATACAAAAAAGCAGGTGGGATTGTATATATGACACAAACCTCTTTTTACCTCCCCAACCCTACCTGCTCCCAAGGGGCCTCCCCTCCTCAGAACCTCACCTGCAGGTAAGCACACCATGGTAACCCTGGTCTTGTGGGTGCAGAAGGCATCTCCAGGGTCCACTCTATGAGGAGCAGTCACTGTGGCACTCAGTGTGGCGGGAACACTGGGCCTGTTTAATCTGTGGGGAAAGGCAGGATCTCTGCCAGGCTGGGGACAATCCTGGGGGGCGGGTTAGCTCTCTGACTTGGGGAGACAGGCAGGAGGAAATCCTGGCATTGCCAAAGGGCCCTGGGATTCAAGAGGAGAAGCCATGTGATAGTCACCCCTGCTTCCCACCTCCACCACATGCTCCCAGTAGTGCTAAGAGGGTTAGAGAAAGAGAGGAGAGTTAGCACTTTGCTCTCTGCTTCTCCTTTCCTGGGCCCCACCTCATCTCCGTTGGTCCCATACGGTGTCTTGAGTTGGGGTGCAGGGTGCAAATACTCCCAGAACACACTTTAGTAGGGAGTTGGGCAGAGAGGAGAAAAGGGTGGGAAGAAAGGAGGCATGTTTTCTCTGGAAAAGGGGAAACTGCAATGTGTAGGGAGTGTTTTGGGGGTGGGATGGGGGAAAGAGTGGGAACAGCCCGGAGGGGGCACTGAGTAGGGAGAATAAGTGGCAGGGCTGGGGGGGTTACCAGTCATAAGGCCACACTCTCTCACCTCCAGGGCCTCCTGGATAAAGTGAAGAGGGGCTTTGAAGTCTGTTTGGAGAAGCCCCCAGGCCTCCACCGTGGTAACGAATCCCCAATTTGGCGTGGGTGCCGCCTCCACTCTTTCCTCCAAACCCAACTGGCGGCTTGTGGCTGGACAATCTGTGCTGCCTCGACCACCACCTCTCCAACCCTCTATTACAGCATAAGGTCCCAGAACCTCTTGGCTCCTTCATTATTCTCCTTCTGTGCTGCGGTGGCAAACCCCAACAGGGGAGCAAGACCTTCACAGGCGCTGCGAAGGTCAGGTGTGGCTCCCGAAGGGCAGCAGCGATAAATCTCCTCCCCTACCATGTGACCCGCCGCTCCCAGACCGACAGGGATGGGCTCCAGCTCTCTGGTTCAGGAAGGAGGCCAAAACAAGACAGAGCCCTTTCTACCTCCCCAAGGTGGAGCTCCAGTCCCCAGGAAGGGAAAGGACTTAACGAGGGACCCTGGTTCTAACCTTGGACATGCCAAATCACAGACTGTAGCGGTCCCTACGTGCCTCCAAATGTATTATTTCCAAATAAACATTTAGAAATAAAACTCTTTTCAATTACACAAAATTTAATGCTGAAACAGAAAATAAAATAATAAAATAAATTTCCATGCTTGTTTTCTGAAATCATATTCCCTTGTTCACTGAGAACGCAATTTTGGTGCACAGGGCTTGATCCTGAAGATTTGCAAGTATTTAAATGTGCAGGATATTTAAATATTTTCTTTTATTTTCATGTGCCATTGCAAGCTAATTGCAGCCTACTGTACAAGTAAAGTTCAGATTTTGAAATTTGACTACATTTGCTAGTGACGTTCAGCTGTCAACAGAGATACTAAGGTGATTTTGCACTCGGCATCTTATCTGTGATAACAGACAGCTGCTTTATGGTCTGGCCATCCAGCAGGCAATGATTTTCTTACATCTTATTTTCTATGCTTATTCTGACTATCTCAATTTACATGAATTTAAAGTTAATTTGCCTCCGAACTCCAAAAAAGCGAACTAGAGCACATTGTCCTGTTTTATGCAAATTATCCCATGTGCTTAAGGAAACATGATTTTTTAAGAAAGGCTAAGTCATATTTTCTTTAAAGTTAGGGAACTTTATAGCCATAGTATATAATGATTTGCTCCATGAATTTTCCAAGGCCTGAATTCTAACTCCAGTCACCATCAAGTTCTGCTGTAAAACTATGTTCCATTAGCTCTTTATAAAACTTCAACCATCCTTCCATGGATTTATGAAGGCTGATTTCTGACTCAGGGTTATAGAAACAGATAAAGGCTTCTTCCCCATCAGTACTTCCTGCACAGTAAACATTATTTGATTGGATCATACATTCCCTGAAATGTGTTCTTATTCTCAATCTTGAATGAAAAGTTCTAGATTAAAGTGATGCTTTCTTTTATTGGAAAGTTTAATTTTTTCCAGTTCTATACTGAACTTCCTACTTCATATTTGACTACTTCTTATGCTTTAAGTCGCCTTGTATGCTGATAGAAAGGCCTTTTTTCCTGGTTATTTTTGTATGGTATTTCTGTTGTTGTTGTATTTGCCTTTGGTTGTGTATGAGTGCGTTACTTCTTTTTTCACTGAACAAGGATTTATAGGATTAAGAATTCCTGAGGGAAGCGGCTGTGGCTCAGTCAGTGGGGCTCCCGTTTACCATATGGGAGGCCCCGGGTTCGGTTCCCGGGGCCTCCTGGTGAGGGCAGGCCCGCCCACACGGCGTGGTTGGCTGACCCGGCGAGCACAAGCAGCAAGGGGGGGATAAATGAATAAATAAATAAAATCTTTAAAAAAAAAAAAAAAAAAAAAAAAAAAGAATTCCTGAATACTTTGACTCCCATGAGCAAACCTGGTTGTCTTTTTGTAATGACATTTTATTAAGCTTACATGAAGATCAAGGTATAATTGTTGAATTTACACCAGAATACCTACTGATATACTTTCATTTCATTTTAAATTTTTGGGGTCGGTAGAACCATGCATTACTTTATGCTGATCTAATTTCAGTGCTTAATGGGGTTCCAGCAGCTCCAGCCTAACATGGCCAATCAAGGGCTGAGGGCTCACTGTATTGTTGCCCACCCATTATCTGCATAGCTCCAAACCTTTCACAGCACACTTTTGGGGAAACTCGGACTTGAAACCCCAACTATTGGTTAATCTTCAAACGTTCATGGATGTTAGTTGTTTCCATGTTCCCTGTCAAAAATCTCAGGTTCTTGCTACTAGACACAGGAACCAGCCTCATCCAATCAGAATATACATCAGTCATGCACTGGAGCAGGGTCTTTGAGGCCCACTGCTCTACAGTGGAGAGGTCCCTGGAGGTCCTAGAGGCAAGGTGTCTGAGTGGCTACAGTAGGAAAGAGGACCCCACTGAGTGGGCTAAAGTAAGCAACTACCAGCCAGTGTAGATGTGTACCATATTTCAGCCAATCTAAGAAGCCATCAATCATAAAATGAATTATTTTATGTACCACTAAAAAAAAAATGCTGTCAATTAAATTACCATAACCCTTTGTCTTCATTTAGAATTTTTGTTATTCCATTGAAAGAGCTCTTTTAGACACATTAAATTATAGATTTTTGTTCTATATCACTTCTATGCATACATAAAAATAAGCAAAATTAATTGGTTAATGTGCTTTCCTAAAATGTCTTTACTTTAAGAATCTGTCTTCTGAATCATTTTTCAACACAGAACCATCAATATGCGTATTTTTCCACACATTAATTGTGTCATTAAGAGCATGAGTCATACAACACTTTTTAAAAGAGTGCTCCACTATTATCTCTGGTATTTTTTAACAAGGTAAAATATTCTGCCAGGTGCATAGAAATGTGTACGACAAGCGAGAACCTCATCACAACTTCCACCAGCAATTATAGAATATAACTCTGTTTCAGAAAAGTTCAAGTGTGAAAAAATATGTTCATCTTAGACTTGAAAAAATACAGTAATTTCAATATGTTTAACACTTCCTGTGATTGAACTGGCCTGCTGATTATCAGCCTTGCCTGTATACTTATTATAGCTGGTGTTTACATGTTCATTTTGTGTGAGGATATCAGAATATTGTTCAAATATTAATAGTGCATCGTCTATTCATAAATATTTGAAATCTATTAGTGATATTATACCCATTTCAGAAATGTGACAAAAATTAAACTCTCATTTTTATCTACCAAGAGCCAGAATGGATATTACAAATAAGGAGAAATTAGATCTAATTTGTGAATTTGTGAGTCTAATTCTGTTAATCTAACCGGATATGAGTAAACAAAAAAATCCAAATTGAATTGAAATGTAAAGAAATTTTATAATAAGAAAAAGAGAACATTTGTAAAAACTAATACAATAGCACAGAGAGGATGAGGATTTTTTTACAAGAAAAGTAGAACATTTGAGAATTGCTAGATACATCCAAAAAATGTGTGAGGATATAAATCTATAAATCTGAGGGGGGCAATAGAAGAAATAGTTTAATATAAAGCCAGAGTTCCAAAAAGGTATTTTAAATGTGAAAAGAATGCAAGGAAGCCTTAAAATATCAATAATCAAGTTCATTCTAGAATAAATTAAGAAAATGAAATAATGTTATAGAATATTGAATCAGCAGTAGAAAGCAAAATATTGAGTATATCATGTGATGGACAAAAAGAGAAGAAAGCTGAAACAATAAAAGATAAAAATGACTGAGATATATGGATATTCTGGAGAAAGAAACCAGAAGAAACGCAATAATCGATGATATAAATGAAAAAATGAGGCATTGAAGAAAATATAACTTCACTTATTGAAACTGTTTACAAATTCCATGCCAATGAATGAGAAAAGACCTACATATAAATATAGCTTATCATTTGTGGGTTTTTCCCAGGATATTTTTTTAATCCTATAAGAATTTGTGCAGAAAAAATAAAACAGATTATCTTCAACGAGGGAAACATAGCCATTTCATCGGTACTCCATCCACAGAAGATGATGGAGAAATCTGTGCAGTTTTAAGAGAAAAAAGATCACAAACCCGGATGTCTATACCCAGCCAAATTGCTACTGATGTGTAAAGGAAACAGCAAGACAGTCTAAGATAAGCAAGAAGTTGTACACTGTCTTAGTTTGCCAGGCTGCAATGCCAATAACCAAATACCACAGTGGGTTTTAGCTTAAGTGCAGGAATTTATTGGCTCACAGTTTTGAAGCTAGAAAAAGTCGAAAATTAAGATATTACCAAGGCCTGCTATCTTCCAGAGTCTATAGTGCTCTGGTGTTCGCTGCCAGCAGTCCTTGGGCTTCCAGGCTTGTACCTCTGACTCTGGTCACATGGTGATGTCCTTTCCTTTCTGACTTTTGTGAGTTTGGGTTCTCTTTATTAGGCTTCCAGTAATATGGATTAAGACCCACCCTGATTCAGTTGGCCACACCTTACCTAAAAGTGACATCTTCAAAAGAACCTATTTACAATGCATTCACACCCACAAGGATATGGGCTAAGATTAAGAACATGTATTTTGGGGGGTACAAATACTGCCCTCTGGATCCCAAAAGGAAATGTCCTTCCCACATGCAAAATACATTCACTCGTCCCAATATCCCCAAGGCTTTGAGTCATTCAGTAACAACTCTAGGTTCAAAAGTTCATCAAAATCAGTTAAGGGTGTGGTCCATCCTGGAACAAAATTCCTTGCTATTTGTGAACCTATGCAACCTAGAAAATAAGTTATCAGCTTCCAAATACAATTGTAAGACATGCATAAGATAGACATTCCCATTCCAGAAGGGAGAATTTGGAAAGAAAACAGAGCTCATGGGTCCCAAGCACTTCTGAAACCCTGCCAGGCAAACTCCATAAGATTTCAAGGTTGAGAGTCATCTGTGGACCCTTGTATTGTCCTCCAGGACTGCTGGAGTGTCAGCCTGACCCTTTCCTAGCACCTGGCAGCAGAGCTCTCTTCATACTCCTTCTCTGAGTACTGGAGTGGTGACCTGGCTTAAAAACTGGAGTATAGACCCCACCTTTCCCAAGCATTGGGGGGTGTCAGCTGAACTATCCCAGAACATTGAGTCAGAAAGCCCACCCTTTCCCCAAGCACCATGTAGAAACCTCACGTGGCCCAAAGACTTGGGAGGAAGCCCCTTCCCCTTGATCTCTGCTTCCATAGTTCTGCCCTTGAAGTTATTTTTCTTTCCTTCAGTCCTGTCTCTGTCCCTTTCAGTTCAGGCTGGCAGTGCATCTGTTCATGCAAAATTCTCAAATACCTTCTTAGTTTTTTATACAGTTCAAAGGGGTCCAAAACTTCAAACAAAGGGATTCTCCACAGATCCTTTTTGGAGAAGTGCATTTTTCAATCCTGACTTCCTCTAAGATGGCTGACTGGATCTATCAATCAAAGCTCTAATGAACTGAAACGTTTGGAAGGATGTGTGCCAAAACGTTAACCATTGATATTTTTTGGGTGGAAGGATTACAGAGTATCACCTCTTTTGAATTGTTATCATTTGAAACTATGTATTGTTTTTATTTTCTAAATTAAAAATAAAACTTTTCATTTTTGGAAGCTCTTCATTAAACACTTTATTGCAATGTACAGATTATATTAACCATAAAGAACTAAACCTCAGAATTTAATATTGTATATGTGTATTATGCACATGGGAAGCAAATGAATTCACAAATTAACAGTTATTGAAATTGTACTCTACCTCTTAAAAATAAAAGTTCATGCTATGTAAGACCTGTATGCAAAACATAACAGAAGCCCTTAAGAAAAGAGAACTTATGTATCGAGCATGCTGATGTCTCTAATTTATAAACTCTGAATATTTAGAGGAAGTTTCTGAATAACTTGAAATTATAGCAAGTACATGGATTTAACTGAGTAGAATTAAGTTGGATCTTATCCATCAAGCCTGAAAAAAATACCAAGATAACAATATATTTTAGCTGGTATAGGGAGGTTTTAAGCATGCTTGCTTTAACAGCTTGCAAAACACGGATTGTTTTTAACCTTCTTCAAATTTTATATCTTTAACAACTTTTGCTGTGCATTTACAGCTTTATGGTGCCTTTTAAAATTACTGGGTTTCTCTGCAAATTGCAATGATTTTGTCTTTATAAGCTTGTTTGCTTTTAAATTTTAGAAAAGCTGTATTTCATAAGCAATGCATATCTCTTATAATGTGCAGCCTAGGAAAAATTTTCACATGACTGGAACAATTTAAACACTCAAAATTTCATGCTCAAATTGGTTACACATTTGAGGAAAATGTTTTACACATTTTCATAATAAAACTAATATAACACATGAACTTATTCTAAATTTCTAAGTGTCTGAATACAGTATTTAAGATTATAATATTTTACCTATTCTTAAATGTCATATCACAATAAAAATATTTTATAGCTTTTTAGTCCCAACCTGAAAATATAATTTTTACATAAGCGTTTTCTCTCAGGGCACACTTAGCATGCTCTTGCCAGTTTTACTTTTTTATATAAAGTAGTTTAAACATCGACAAAACTTCAACTCTTAATAATTTAATATTAATACTTACTAACAAAATATATCAGGAATTCTAATACTCTATGGTTTTGCGAGTATGGGGGTCATGATATTAAACTTTGGTACCATAGATTTAGAGCAAAGCACAGCACTGGGCTCATAGAATGTAACTCAATAAATATTTGTACCATTAATCAATAAGAGCTATTCCAAAATGGAGCTAGGGGGCATAAAATTTTTAATTGCCACTTTGAAGAACCTTATGAAGGTGCTTTAAAACTTAACATAAGCGAAGCAGCTGTGGCTCAGTTAGTTGGGCTCCTGTTTACCATATGGGTAGGCCCCAAGTTTGATACCCAGGGTTTCCTGCTGAAGGCAAGCCAGTCTGCACGGCACGGTGAGCTGACCCAACAAAGGGAGACAAGCAGACACAGAAAAACGCACAGCAAATGGACACAGCGAGCACAAGCAGCAAGAGGGGGTGGGGGTGGCGGGGATTAAAAAAAAAGAATCTTTAAAAATAAATCAACTTAGCAAAATACTTCTCAATATTTCTCATGTGTCATTACAAATTTCCTTTGATATGTAAAATCAGTACATTACTCTCTTTTTGAATATTGTTTTTAATGATTCACATAGGTGAAAAGTCCTTTCATACAGTTCTTTGAAATGTAGTTGGACTTATTTAAATACATCAGTATATAATTCTCCAGCTTAGAATAAAGTATGCTGCTTGAATTGCTATGTGATAATAGATGTTTATTCCCTTGAAGGGAGAAGGATGCTGAAAAAAATAGAAAAAAAAAGAAAAGAAAAGAAATAGAGAAAAATTAAGATGTTTGGGGTAAAATTGAGCTGTAGGCTTATATTTAGTCTTCAGGATATTTAGTTTATTAGATAGTAGCTACTGATTGCTTGCATAATGTCCTTTCTCCCTTTTTCTTTATTAAGAGAAATTTTGGGTGATATTCCAGCTCTGAATTGCTTACTTCAACTTGAGTAGGTCACTGCTATTTCCAGACCCTGCACTAGAGCCAAACACAATTCCTAGTAAGCCAATATGATTATATCAAATCATATAATGCTTTGGTTATCCTATTTTAAACATTAGTCATAAGGCTGACTGATCTCACAGCCTTTCTTGAGATATAACTACTTAAATATTTCCTTCATTCTTTCTGAGTAGCCAGGAATTAGGACCTTAGAATATATCACCATATATTTTAAAACATATATGCTAAGCTAAAGTGCTAACTAATTCCTGTTTAATCACGCCAAATAAATTAACAATAATAAAAGAACATAATTAACAATTTTTAAACTTGTATGGTTAATTAAATTTTCTCATATAGCTAAATAAGTACATTAGTTACATCAAATTTTCTTCCTTTACATATAAATGCATATTTTAATATTATGAGAAAAAATTATCATAATTTTTTTAATATTATGAGAATTTTATGAAAATGCACATTGTATAATTCTTTCACTTTGGGCAAAGTTACAAGATTATCTCAGTAGATATATCTCTTTGTTTTTTATTAAATAAATATTTATCCAGGTCCCTCAAACCGTGTGCAGTATTCAGGAGCCAGGTCCTAGGCTCAAGAAATTCACAATGTTTCTTCCAAATTTGGGAGAAAAACATGTATGACAACTTCCTAATTGTAATATTTAACTTTGTTCATTATATCTCAATTTTATCTCTAAGAGATGTCATCAATTATAATTATTACTCTCTACTGGGATAAAACCCCAAATTTACATGAACTGAAAACTTTGAAGTGTATTTTGAAGAAAATTCAACAGCATCATACATACATCAGCTAGAATCCTAGCTTTATTAAGACACAAGTCAAGATTGGGGGGGGGAAAACTGTGAAAACCAAGTCTTCCCTCCTACCTCAATTCAAATTTAGCCTAGAATTGCATCCATTAAAAAAATGAAAGGGTAGTTGTGAGTAAATAGGTGAGATTTTATTAAGAATAAGCACAAGAGAATATTTCTTTTGGATACATGAAGGCATCTAAACCAATATAAAGAGTTTTGTCTTGTTTTTTAAAACAAATTCAAAAATAACACATGCGTGTTTTATGCTTCCTCTTTAGAAGATATTTTTCTATCCAAGATGTTAAGATAGGAATCCCCTTTGAAAAATTATCGGTTGTTTATTTCTACACCAGGAGAGGGTCCTTGGCTTGGTGTTACAGCTGTCCTTTAAAATGGCAATAATTTTAGTCTTCTACATCAGACTTACCCTGTCACTTTGTACTAAAAGAGTTTTCAATTTCAGGTAGTCAAAAGGATTGACTCTCAGCAAGCTTGAATAGCTCACCTTTTGACCAAAAGGCATTGCCCTAGTAACACAGTTTATTCTTAACTCTTAATTTCTAATAATTTTAGCTATGGTTAGAAATTAAATAACTGCTGGTAAACTCTGTAACATATAAAACCATGTTGTTATGAGAAACAAAATCCCCCTCTAGTGGTAGTCTTTTGATTTTAAGGAGAATCGTGACCAGGGAGCTATAGATTCTTATTTATATCTGTGTTGCATTTAATAATGCTCACTAGAAGGTTTTTAACATATTTAAATTCTGTCTTTAAAAATGTACAAAAGATCATCTGATCAAAATTTTTAAAAAATCGATGTATTATAAATTCTTATGAAAAGAAAGTAAGTATTGGTTAAAAAGTAGTAGTTTAAAGGTAAAGAATTGAAAATAATGGCAAAATTCAAAAGTTTGCTGGATATGTTATTTCTTTGATGGAAATTTGTAGCTCTGGTCCCTTATATACCAAGTACAATATGCAAATATGCAAATATTTCTTTGGACGAATGACTTTTACTTTTTTTTTTTTTTTTTGCTTATTTTTGGAAATATGTTTACTCATATTCTCTGGGAAAAAAATTCTTCCACATTTTTCCAAGTTTCCATGAAACTGCTCTATTTATATCCAGATTATTCTCACCTTTCCCTTTGTGCTGACCATGGTGCACACTGCACTGCCTTCTTTATTAAGAGTCTTTTAAAAAAAATAAAGGAAAAGAAAAAGAAAATAACAACAACAAAAAAGAGTCTTTAATGACACTTTTTAAAATTTTTTAATTTAAATGTTTAACATTTTTCCCTCTCACCTTTTTGATATCAGTTTTAAAGGCTGTCCTTGATCTTGTCTCTTCAAAATATTGACTTTATAAAATTGTGAAATAATTTTATAAAAATAACTTTAGTTCTACTCTCTGTGGCTTTTATTTTTAAAACCATTGACTATACAAATTGGGGTAGATAAAGTACTTCAGATTTCATATGACTTATTACACCAAAAATATGAATAAGAATCGAACACTTTGGGTAGCAATCAGGTTTTCATGAAACTTGTACATGTAGTCAATTGTTTTAGTCTGCTAGGCTGCCAGAATGCAATATACCAAAAATGGGTTGGCTTTTAAAATGGGGGGTTATTAGTATACAAGCTTACAGTTCTGAGGCCATTAAAAGGTCCAAATCAAGGCATCATCAGGCTGTTTTAGCCCTGAATACTGGCTGCAGGCAATCCTGGACTCCTTTGTCACATGGCAAGGCACATGGCAGCATTGCTGGTCTCTCCCTTCTTTTCTGGATTTTGTTGCTTTCAGCTCCTGGCTTCTGTGGCTTTCTCTCTCTCATGTTCCATTGATTTCAGCTTCTTACTCCCTTGGCTTTCTCTTTCCTCTCTCTGAGTTACATTCTCTTATAAAGGAATCTAGTCGAGGATTAAAGTCCATCATGGAACATGTATTACTGAAGATCAAAAGACCCTTAACTGAAGTAACCTTATCCAAAGACCTAATTCCCAATAGGTTTACACCCACAGGAATGGATGAACTTTAAGAATATAATTTTCTGGGGTTCATTCAGCCTCAAATCATCACAAAAGCCAGCCTTCAGGCACTATTTTTCCTTACAAGAACATCTGTTTCATTTTTACTCTTCTTCTAAACCTTTTGCAGATATTTAAATGCCCCTATAAAAATGTATTTTTTGCATAATTCAGTTTCCACCCTCAAAATATTAGAATCTCATGCTAATTTATGAAGGTAATTTTGCTTTTACCTTCTTAATTTTTTTTTTCTCTGCCCTATGTCATTGGACTAAGACTGAGGGGGAAAACCCAAGCTCTGTCACTTCCCCCTATACTTTCATTTATTTAATCTCACTATCACTCCACTTGGCTGAGAACATGCACCAAAGAAAAATACATCCAGTTCAAAACCACATAAAAGCCAAGCTATAATTGACCCCTGCAGTGACACACACTCCTTTTCCCCATTTACCAAGGGTTTTCAGATCACTGAAGTAACAATATTCATACCTGTATTGAAACATTGGTTCCTATAGCATGAATCATCTGCAAATATAATTAAGATGGAACATTCATTAATGATGCTGAAAGTCAGTAGCATTCCTGAGTATCATTTTTCTTATCTGTAAAAAGAACTGATTACACCAAATAATCAATAAAGTCTCTTTCATCACTAACCTTTCATATTCAATGTTCAAAGTAGAGATCTAGAAAATCCCATAAATTAAATTTCTAACTTCAGTTTACTGGTAAGGTCATTTATTAGCTCTGAGAAAACTGTTCTACCTTGATAATCAACCGATCAAAATATCTATTTATTGTACTATATGCTCCACAAAATGATATTAATGACAATGGCAATTAAACTTCACCGTCTCCCTGATGCTGTGGACATCCCTGAATGTGTCATCTCCAGGAAATCTCTTGTGCTCACCAGTGATGTGTCCCAATTGCTACCCACCACTAATCCCAGTACCAGGCTTTTATAAAGAGACTGGCTCATGTGAATTTCATTCAACTTAGGCTCACATGTAAACAACACTTCCAACCATTGCTCTCTACATCACTTTCTTCTTTTTCCCATTCCTTATGACACTTTTCCAAATAAAAATGGACTCCAGTGCCCTTTTACTTTTTGTTTTAGTTTTGCAGGGCTGCTATGAGAAATACCACACACTGATTGGCTTAAACAGCAGGAATTTATTGTCTCCTGGTTTTGCAGGCTGGAAGTCCAACATCAATGTATTGGCAAGTGCTTGCTTTATTTCGGAGTCTACAGCATTGCAGCACTCCTCTGTAGCATGACAAACCCTCTCTTTCCATGTGTCTGCTCCTTTAGTTTCTTCTAAAATCTGGCTTCTGCTGACTGAGAATTTGAGTTTCCTCTGCTTATAAGGATACCAGTCATATATGGCCTCATCTAAATAAGGTCTTCGAAGATCCTATTCACAAATGAGTCCACATCTTCAAAGGCCCCACTTACAAATGGGCTCACACGCAGGACCGGAGTTTAAAACTTGAACATGTCATTTGTGAGGGACATGATTCAATCCCTAACAATTCTCTGAAGTGCACTTGTATATCATATTATTTTTACATGAGCAATATTGCTCACAAAATAAAATTTGCTTCCCCACTAACTTCAAATTCTTTTATCCAAGTTTTTTTTTTTTTTTTTTCAGCTCTTTACTCTGTATAAACTTTGTGCCAAGGAAACTGTGATGAACCAGGCCCAGTAATTGTCCTCCATGATCTTGCCAGGTACTGGTTGAGGTAGAGACTACCGTAGCTTGAGCATTCACACACATGGCTACAGCTATCTGAAGGTTGTAACAGCATCTATCTCATTCACTATTGTATCCCAATGTATTGTAAGTTCCAGCATATTTCTTAGAGCCCATGTTCAGGATAGAGCACATGGCAATCTTGAATAAATATTTGTTCCAATAAATGTATGAATGATTAAAGGAATAAAATTAATAAAGATGACAGGGGTACACATCTGAAGAGCATTGACCTCAGTCTTGATTGGATCAGAAAAGGTTTTTTGGGGGAAGGAACCTCCAAACTAATATCTTCAGGACTAGTGAGAATTAGCCAGGCTAAAGAGTAAGGTGGGGAAATGAAGGAGAGAGAAAAGAATGTTTCTGGCTGTGTGAACAACAGGTTCAAAAGCCCTGAACAAAAGGAAACATGGGACATTCGAGGACTTGCAATCAGGTTGGTGTGCCTGGACTGTGGCAAGGCCAAGTGGAATTGATGAGGGCTCGTTTGTGAAGGCCCTTGTATTGTTGGGTGTCTGTCTACATACCCAGGTATATACATACACACAGGCAACTTTTTGTTTTTGCCTGCCAAGAGCAAGTCCTTTGAAGTCCTTGAGCTAGAGGTGTAAAGAGCATTAGCCTGGTGGTGCTTAATTCCCAGGGTGATGATCAATGTATTTGAGAATATGATGAAAGCTGTGTACCCTCTCCTTAGAAAAATACACATATTCATAGAAAATTGTGAGACTTTGAAATGTTGGAAGCTCTATGGACTCCAGGATAATAATTCCTAATTGAAACTGATAATAGTCAACTGTTCCTCAAAATTTCTTTTACCGAAACCCCTTGGTGCTAAGAAAGGGCTTGTTGCAGTAATTGAAGTTATGGAGAGAAGCTGACTTGTCGTTGGTCATCCTTGAAAACATGTAAAGCTGGGAATGTAACTCCCTTAAGAAATTTGGAATCTTATAAGAATGTCTAGATGTTAGGTTTGTACTGGGGCAGTATGGTATTGTAGCTTTGAAAGCTAATAATCTCTCTTTGCCTGTTTCCTTACTTGTGAAAAGCATAATAAAAATAGAACCTATTTCATGGTCTGTTATGATGTTGAAATGATTTACTATTTGCAAAGCATTTACCTTAAAATGCCCTAAAATTTTTCAGTTACTATGATGATCACCATCATCATGATAATCATCTTCATCATTCCCCTGAAAAAGCAAAATGCACACTTTTTCAATTCAAGGCAAGATTTAATCCATGGGGACACAAAATTCACATTTTCTTCCTAACCATGCAATCTGGTCTGGAACTCAATGGACCTTTCATATTCTCATAATGCCCTGTGCCTGATTCAGAAACTGCCATTCATCATGCCTGGCTCTAAAGGCTGGCAAAGACTGTTCCCTGGGATAGCTCAGTTCCAGCTCACTTCAAGCCCAGGGGTTAGGACTGGAATGACCTAGCTCTGAGTTCAGAACCAATACTCATTTGATCTGGGTTTCTAGTTCCTGTACCATCTTTGGAAGCCTTTTCTTTATGCTTTGAAATGCCTCCAGAAGCTCTAGACTGTTCATAGAAGATGGCTTCATACAATGTAGCCTCTGTTCTGGTTCTGGTAGGTCAGAGGGGTTCAATCCCTTCCTTTCTGCTTCTTTGCCTTTGGTTCCAAATTATTCTGTATGCTGCTGCAGCTCAGGTATACTCTAGTCTAGGAACTCTTCAACAGTTCCCTCTAGATTTACCATTTGCAGAGTCAAATCTCTGTTTGTAAAGAAAATTAACTACAGGGACTTAAAACTTCATCCCCTTGCATAGAAAATGGGGTACTCTGTAGGTCACAGGGATTCACTGGCTCTTTGCTGCGTTAGTCCACGTAACCTTGTTAAAGATGTAGTCACATAAGTCAAACTTAAAGGCTGTTTCTGAATGGGATGGAAGAGCATGTGCAGGAAGGAGCATAGTAGGCAGGCCCTTGGGGGACAATTATAAGAACTTTGCTTGGTTGTCCCTCTGACCTTCAATAAATGTTCCCTAGCAAACTTCATCAGGTAGAGGGAACTCTGGAGCAGTTGGTGGCTCAGTGAAGCCTGGTGACAAATGTAATTAAAAATTAATTTGGCATGTTTGTAGATCTGGAGCACATGTGTAGGGTAGTCTATCACCTTCTTCTCTGGTAGCTGTACAAGTTGCCAGAGCCTGTAATAGTCCAGATACTGCAGCCATAGCTCTTCTGTCATCATCACTGAACCACATGGTTCTGTTTGTCAAATTCTTTATTATCATAACTCAGGTCTCAATAGAACGGCTGTAGATTGTCAAGGATGCTCTCCTAGCATCTCCATAAGCATGGGAAGTGATGCCAAAGTCAGAGGCATGTATGGTTCTGAAAGTCTAATAGGCAAAGCACAACTCCAGACTGACTTTGTAAGGCCCACAGACCCCTTTGTTTCAGGGGACAGTGTGAGGATGCAAAGACGGCAGATGTGGGTAAGGGAGCTGGAAGTGAAGCAGAAGAAGATATCATGCCACAAACACAGAGCTATTTCTTTGGTTGATCCACTTCATTGTCTCCCTTGCTCTTAGCCCATGGCTCCACTGTAGGGGCTAAGTGATGTGTTTACTTCATTTTCTTCTGGTTGAGGTCCCCATTAAACTGCAGCCCCAGGCCCTCCTTGTCATGACCTTGCCAGGGGACTGTATTCCTTCTACACATCCACTTGGCTGCCAGCCCAGAACAAGGAAATTAACTCTAGTAGTGAGCATCCTAAACAACAGCCACTAAACTCTTTCCATAGGCCATTAGAGAAACAACACAATCAGCTATCATCACCTTTCTAGAGATAAGATTTAGGACGTATCCAAGGTTACACAGCCAGTAAGTAGCAGAACAGAGATGCCAATCCCGACGTGTCTGAATCCAGCACCCAGGAATTTTATGCTTATCTTCTTTGAAATATATTTAGCTTGTTCTCTTAAGTGTTCTGTGCCCACAAATGTCTAAATCTAGGCCCAATAACTGTACAAACCTTTAGAGAAGCCAGCAAGCAGTCAGAAGACCCTAGTTCTATTTGACTTTTAAACAAACTTTGCAGATCTCAATAGACCTATCAGTGGGGGTCGCTTCCCTCGGTCACACTGGATTGTGGTCAATCCTCAGTTACACAGAACATTTAGAGTAAACTTAGCTGCATATTATTTTTAAAAGATAAGCTTGTAGCATCTAATTCCATTAATAATGTTTTGTAAGGAGGAAAATGAAAAAGGCTAAAATTATTCTAAAGATTGTGCTGTAAAGAATCAATACTTGTAACTCTGAAGTACAGCTTTTGTTTGTACAGGAAGTTGAGCGATAAGTCTATACACGAGGGCGTAGTGTGATAACTGAGGAATCAACCTGAAAGTTTTAATTCTGTTCTTTGATTCCTCAGCTCACAATCTGGAAAAGGAAACCCCTGAATAATTGAGAGGTATTAAAATCTGTACCACCACTGATCACATGGAGGTGTGGTAAGACTTAATGGGATGATTTATGAAAAGTTCATTAAACTAATTAGGAAAAGGAGTATGTTTTACATTTGCTTATTATTATTAACTTGGGGCTGTAAAATAAAATGAGTCAACAGCAGGATAAAATATATTCTAGCTACATCTCAATCCATCAGCTGTAATACCAAACAGGGATCAGAAGATATAACATATAGGAATGAAAAATATAATATCCCATTTCCTAGGAATCCAAGAATAATGCTTTTCCTTAAGTCTCTATTGATATGACACAAAACTGTTCAGAAGCCAAAAATGCCAAAAATGCTAATGAAACAGAGCATTTTTATCCTTTTTAATTGGCTTACAGTTTTCCACAGGGTCATTTTTAATATTTTTATATTTTTATTGTGGATGTGGAAAGGTTTCTTTCCATTGGGCTATTAAGCTTAGAGATGTGTCCTATTCTAACAAAGCTGAAGATGTAATATCTTCATCAGATTCCAAAAAGGAATTCAATATCATCTGTTAATTTTTAATGATAACCAATATTGATAAGTATAATACAAAATCTAACTTGTTGCTCAATGACTCTGGTAGGTTGAGTTTTGTACCCCAACAAAAGGCATGCTTTACTCTTACTCCTGTTCCTGTGGGTATGAATGCATCTGTAAATAGCCTTTTGTGGGTGTTATTTTTAGTTAAGGTATGGCCCAACTGAGTCAGGGTGGGCTTTAATCCATACTGCTAGAGTCCCTTATAAGCAGAAGAAATTCAGACTCAGTCAGAGAAAACCACAGGGAGGAGCCAGAAGCAGGAAGTCAGCAGAAACTAGAAGAGCAGACACAAGGAGAGGGAGGTCTCCATGTGATGGGAGGCAGAGGTGCAGGCCAGGGGACCCAAAGGATTATGCTGAGTCAGCACCAGAATGCTACAGGGTTTGGGGAGAAAGCTTAGCCTCACCAATGCCTTGATTTTGGGCTTCTAGCCTCAGAAACTACTAGCCAATCAATTCTTGTTTAAGCCAACCCATTGTGTGGTATTTGTCATAGCAGCCTGGCAAGTAAGACGACTACTAAATAAATATTTCCTTTAATTACTTCAACCTTTACAAAACTTCTAGTTTAGATTAAATGTGAATTTACACAGTGGTTTGAAACAGCAACTCCTGTTTCTTTCCTCAGCATGTCCAGTGGGAAAAGGCATCAGATATACACAGACTTGGTTCTAACAGAGTGATCTGGGGGCAATTAGACTCTCTAATCCCTTTCTTTTCTCAGTCAAGTTTGGGCAATAATACCTACTATTTCAAAGGATTGCTGAGGGCATTAAATGAGGTAACAAGTTTAAAAACACTTAACAAGCACAATAGTAAGCACTAACCAAATGTCATTTCTCTTTGCTTTCTTCATTCAGGCTTGCCCCCTCTGTCTCCTTATTAAACAGATCCTCTGTTCTGTCACTATTTGTAGACTGGGATCTTGGTATCCTTTCTGGGTATTTCTCCCATTTTTTTCACTCCTCACTGGCTCTCTGAATATGAAATTAGCCTTAGTCTTTTACAGTCTTTTTAATCTTTCTCAATGATATTAGTTTTCAATGACTGTATTTTTTGTGTCATTTCCAATAATATGTGATGTTCACATTTTCTACTTCTATCATCACAAGATTTGGGATCCTTTCAAGTCCATTTATTTGTCTTAGCCTCAAAGACACTTCCTCAATCTTCCCTTCCACAGAGTTAGTGAGGATTGATATCATCTCCTGTGCATGGGTCTGCCCTGGTGGTCTCTGATCACTTGGCTTGCTCAGGAAGCACGCTGACTTTTAGACCAGAGTGGTTATTATATTAAGGAGAAGAGGCCAGCAAGGAAAAATCACTCTTTACTCACTTTTGAGAAGAAAAAAATTTCTTTAACTTTTTTTAGGTGTTCTGGTTTATCCACAAGAATATATAGTCCCCAGATTCTATCCCTAAGCAGGGGATCTAAGAATAGGATGCAGCATGTTATAAAGACAGGGAGTATATTTCTTGCTTACTTGCTAGCTTGTTATAAGGCTTGGGATCACAACCACTTAATTATTCTCCTTTAAAATCATTCTATTTTTTAAATATTTTTTTATTATTTTTAAAGATACTTAGATTACATAAATGTTACATAAAAAATATAGGGGATTCCCATAAACCCCACTCCCTACCCCTCCCACATTTTCCCACATTAACAACATCCTTCATTAGTGGGGTACATTTGTTACAATTGATGAACACATTTTGGAGCATTGCCACTAAGCATGGATTATAGTTTACATTATAGTTTACACTCTCTCCCACACAATTTTGTAAGTTATGACAAGATACATAATGGCCTGTATCTGTCATTGCGATGTCATTCAGGACAATTCCCAAGTCCCCAAAATGGCCCCATATTACACCTGTTTTTCCCTTTCCCTCCCCTCAGAACCTCCAGTGGCCACTGTCTCCACATCAATGATAAAAGTTCATCCATACACTCATTCTTTATCTGGCAGTCACTATTATTAACCCTCACCTATTGTGCCTGAGAAGGGGCTTGTCAATGGGAGACCTCATTAAGGTCTCAAAACTCATTACCAAAGCTCTTACAAATAGTTTACGGCAGGGGTCAACAGATTGTAGTCCAGGGACCAAATCCAGCCTGCAGCCTGTTTCCGTTAAAAAAAAAAAAATTACTGGACCATAAGATACCCATTCCTTTACATTGCCTATTGCTGCTTTGGACCTCAGTGGCAGAGTTAAGTAGTTGCAACTGAGAATATAGGGCCCACAGAGAATGTAGGTGCACAGAGTCTAAAATATTGGCTCTCTGGCCCTTTACAGAAAAAGTTTGATAACCTCTGGTCTACATGATAAAAATTGGAGAACATTTCCTTAAAGGTTGCACAGAAATAATAGGTCCTTTGCTGATTTTTAATTCCTTCTTAGGGTTATCTGGCATTATGCACTGCAAAGCTCTGGGGTGTGGTAGTGTTGACAGATCAGGGTGTATGACCAAGTCATTCACATAGTGGGTTGTCAGTAAATATGACTTTCCTTCTTTCCTCTACAAGGAAATTTTAGGTTGAAAATAACGTGTAAACCCTGCTTGTGCAGAAAGTTTAGTTTCAGATGTCAGAAGCTGATTTTTCAGTACTTGACATCAAATAAATAATTTTAGTAAGATGTAGTATTTATGTACCATATATCCTTCCATTTAATCAGTCTTCAGTCATTTATTTATGATGCTCCAGCTAAATTTGAAATGTCAGATTTTTCTTTCCTCCTTCCAATCACTTTCTGAAAACAGTTGCTACCTTTTATTTTGTTTCTTGTTACCTTTTGTTATATCTGTTTCCTAACATCATTTCAATCATTTCTACATCAAAACAGACTTCTATTTTATAATGCTAGAGCATTTTCACTTTGAATTCAGATTTCTTCACTAATTCTAGCTTCATTTTTGTCCTAAAATTAAGATAATCAAATAAAGAAAGAAAGAAATTTTGGTGTTGTCGAAAGAAAGAAAGAAAGAAGAAAGAAGAAAGAAGAAAGAAGAAAGAAAGAAAGAAAGAAAGAAAGAAAGAAAGAAAGAAAGAAAGAAAGAAAGAAAGAAAGAAAGAAAGAAAGAAAGAAAGAAAGAAAGAAAGAAAGAAAGAAAGAAAAAAAGAAACTCATCTGTTTCCCCTTTCTAAGTTGAATGGGCTTGAAAAATTCTAGCATTGTTGGTTTCCTACTCAAACCTTTGTTTCTCTCCTTTAGTCCTGAATTCAATGCATAAAATAAACTTCTCTACTGTGTTTTGGGACAACAGCATTTTGCTCTTCAGATTGAATGAGGTCTATATATCAATTTAGCTGATTGGTAATATCTTAGGTACTTTTAGTAAGTCCATAAATATAAAGTGCAATAGTCAAAGAAAGAATGGATGAAAATAGTCTAAAGAAATCCATTAGTTTGTTGTTGTTGTTTTCCCCTAGTAAAAAAAAATTAATGAGTCAATAGAGAGTGAATATCCTTATTCCACATCCTAGTGAAGGACACAGCCACATTGATGTGGAATCCTCCGAAGAAAGGCTACCCCAGGGATTGACCTGAGCCATTTCTAATCTCTTTGATAAATGCTACTTCAGCTCAAGTTTCAGAATCACTTGGGGAAAAATTTGAAGTGGGGTTTCTCCTGATGCAGTGACGGGTCTGTTCTAGATAGGCATACATAGTAAATCAGAGTTATCACATCTCATTCTCTGCAACTAACTCAAACTGTCAGCATGTGGCCCGGTATAAATCGTTCAGTTAAGATGAAGGATAGCAAACAGCCAGAGCAGCAGTGTTAGATTATTATTTGAAAATAATGTGGAGAGCATGCTTTTTGGGAAATAATCAACTCAGAAAAGTCAGTTAATCCCAATATTAAAAGGTTATAATGCCAAATACACAGACTGTAATATTAAACTGGAGCCAAATAGTAATTAGGTTGCATAAAGATTAATAATAATAATTAGAGTGAATCTCATTTAACTTATTAATCTGTTAAAAATAGTTGCTAAGTATGTGAGTTCACCAAGATTTACATTTAAAGAGAAAAAATAGTAAATATCATTTATTTGAACATAAAATTATTTGAATGTCCAGAGGTAACTGGAGGTTCCATTGTCATTGATGTTTTAATAAATTAACATTTTTCTTTGGTACAACCAGTACTTAGATCTCTGCAACCCAGTACAGAATCCATATTTATGTTAGAGGAAGTCTTATTACTTCACCTGTGGGCAAGAATACATACTTCCCTTCTCTCTCACCTAGGTGTTTCTGAACTTTTTCAACCTAAGGGACAAACCTAGAACTCTTTGAGCCTTAGAACTCATCTAATCCAAAAATTTCACTTCATAGATGAATAAATTGAGGCCAGATGATGTTTAGTGACTTCCTAAGGAGGCAGCAGCATATAGTCTAAATAATGTGGGTATTAAATTCAGAAAGATATAGATTTAAATCCTAACTCTGCAAGTTCAATTTTATTAATCATTTGAGCTTCGTTTTCTTCCTCCTTGTGTGGCAAAATGAAAGTATACAATTTTCTTTTTATTTTTACAATGGGTGAATTTATTCTTTATCTCCCCTGGAGTAACTCCTTTGTAATTTGGGCCTTTGACGCTCTGCTGGTACAAGAGTTATCTATCAGACTGGAAACCAAGAACAAAGTCGCAAATTCTTAGCTTTTCAGTTCAAAATGCAAGGCCTAAGCATAAAAGCAAAATAGATAAAATCTGTTAGGACAAGATTTTTCATGGTTCTTCTCTAGCACCTCCCTCCCTTCCACTATTAGAAGAAGAGCCTTTGAGCTAGATAGTGACAAGAGAATTGGAGAAGAATCCATCCAGTTTGGAAGTTAATTTGTCTCCATGCCCTGCCTTTTCCTATCTTGGTGAGGGTAAGAAGTGATAGAAGAAAGGTACCTTTCCTAGATAGGTTTGCAAAAGCAGATATTTGAAGGACTTCTCCTGTCTTCTCTGAAATGAAGTTGTCAACAAATTTGCTGATGTCCCTCTAGCCACAATGTCATAGGAGCAATAGGACAGAGATGAGTAGCAAGGGTGTTACAGGAGAGTGCTCACTGACATTCGAGGTCTCCTACAGGCAACATGAAAGAAGACAAAAAAGCCAGTTAAACATTTACAGGCCTTTGGAATGGATTGGAGGAGCAGGGTAGGGCTGTGCAAGGGCCAGCACACAAAACAGAGCCTAGCAGTCAACATGAGGAAGACATAGAGTTAACTGAGGTACCTGTGGACATGATGTACAGATGAAGCAAGATGCCTGACACCTCTGTGGACACAGCAGAGTCAGAAGCTGAAGATCAAAATCAATAAAACTCTACCAAGGGATGAATCTATATCTCTGTGAAGTCCAATAGAAAGATGATGTCACTCACATACTTTTTGCCAATGCTTAGTGACATTTTTAAAAGACTCTCCCTTTAAACATCAACATCAGAGCTGGGACTTGCAAAAAGGCAGGAGAACAACCTCTAAATGCATGGAAAATTACTGAATTTGAATAAATTTACCTGGAAATGATTAGATTAAGGTTTTTTTTCCCCCCTATCAGACTGATTGGGGGCTTTCTGGTTGGGAATCAGAAATTAGACTGATTAATAGAAAATAAAGTTAACATTTTTCTTATGTGAGTAGTTAATTGTAACATGGGAATCTGTATTAGTTTCCTGTTGCTGCTGTAGCAGATGTTTTTAAAAATCAGTGGTTTAAAAGAATACAATTTTTTTTTCTTATAATTCTGGGCTAAAATCAAGGTGTCAGCAGGGCTGCATTCCTTTAGGAAGCTCTAGAGGAGAATATGTTTCCTTGTGTTTTCTAGATTCCAAAGGACTCCTGCATTCCTTGGCTGGTGGTTCCTTTCTCCAACTCCAAAGCCTGCAATGTAGCATCTCTAAATCTCTCTCTGACCTCCTGCCTCCGTTTTCCATCTTTTAAGCAGCTTTGTGATTATATTGGATCCACCAATATAATCTCTTCATCTCAAGCTCCTTAACTTAAACAATTCTGGGAAGTCCCTTTTGCCACGTAAGGTAACGTATTTATACATTCTAGGATTAGGATGTGGACATCTTTTGGGTGCCATTATTCTGCCTATCATAGTATGTGTGTGTGTGTGTGTATGTGTGTGTGAGATATAGGGAAAGAGAGGGAGAAAGAGAGTATGGGTGGGAGGGAGATAGGGGGATGCTCAGCTCTCTTTAGCATGGTATCTGATTCCCTTCACTACCCGCACCCAGCCTGCTTCCTTAACCTTTCTAGCCCAGTTTCCCTTCACTGCCCCTGTTTACCACACTATCCAGCTTTATTAATCCACCTGCCATTCTCCAAAAACATCTTCCTCCTGGATTTGTTTATATTCTTTCCTCCAATTGAAAGTCCCTTTGAAATACCTCAAAATCTGCCTGTAGAAGACCTTCCTCATCATTTAATGAGACAGCAAGTCTCAACTCTCCCATGAGAGTTCCCATGAGAGTTCCCATGAGGGATGCAAGCCAAGGAACACCAAGGATTGTGGCAAGCCAGTACCTGAACACTACAGACTTTGGGGAGAAATCATGGGCTCACTGAGGCCTTGATTTTGGACTTCTGGCATTCCAAACCATGAGTCAATAAGTTCCTGTTGTTTAGCCAACCCATTGTGTGGTTTTTGCCATAGCAATGTGGCAGATTAAGACATATACTTTAGAATTTTCCTTCTTGTGCATTGGTTTTATTTCTGACTTCCTCCCAAGATTGAGTCTCTGGAAGCTAGAGACACAGATGGTATCTCTCATTAGTGGGGAGGTGAATAAGTGGACACATATATTAGGCATTCAATAAATGTTTAATTGAGATGGATGAGAATGCTCTTAGGTTACAAAAAAAAAGCCATAACAAGTGAAAGAATGGAAAGGATCTTGGAAAGACAAAGAGATAAATTCAATATATTTTAATGAACAGAATACAAATATGAAATTCCCTTATTTATTATTATAGACATTGGAGAGAAATATTTTCAGCAAAAGTGTACTTGTTCCTACTCCTTCAATTCTCAAAAGATGGGATAAATGTTTTCTTTGTATGCTGGTAGACCCCAAGTAAATAACTTAAACATCACTATATTTCTGATGCAGGTTTTTATTCCATGCCTTAAAAATTAGTTTAAATTGTTTCTCAAGTGACTATGCCCAGAGATTTTGTACTGAAGAATGCAATTTAAACGAAAAGCAAAACACTTACAGAGAAACCAATAAACCTATACCAGTAGGTAACAGGAGACAGATTAAACAAGAATCTGCATCAGCGCCCTGTAGGTATACATGTGTATAAAAAAGAAAAAATGCTTTCGACTAGAAGGCAGAGAAAGCAACACAAAAGTTGATATGTGAGCAGGGTCTCAACTACCCTGGCTGCTGAGAGCTGTCATCCAACCTGTTCACAGGGATCTTGTTTGATACACTAGGAAAATTGGGTCCTTCAAACAACGCTGGAGCCATAGTGAAAGACTCTAAGAATATTGGAGCTACAATGGAGAGTGACAATCACCGTGTTCAGGGAATAAGTATGTTTCATGCCAGCTCCCATACTAATGTAGCCTCTGGGAAATTTCTGTGGTATAAAGTATCCTGGAGCCACACCAGGGTCAGTGGGAAAGAATACGATAACTGGTGTTGCTAGGGGTGAAGGTGACAGCACACAGGCCTTCTATTTACTACTGAGGACCTAGGGACTTGCTGATGGTCACGTGGGTATTTACATTTGGCTCAAGATACTCAATTCCCAAATCCCACTCCAGAATTTCTATACCTGCACTATGCTGAGTCCAGTGGCCACTAGGACCAGAAATAGTGATCCATGATAATGAAGCCTAAAACAATTTCATTCTAATCTGTGCCTAGGAGTTTATGTCTATGCCTCCCACCTAGAAACCCTGGCCTGCAGTGGGCAACTACTAGCATGGCATGAGGTACTGGCTCCAGATGGGGCTCCCACAGTAATTGTTCAACAACTTTGAAAGAAAAGCGTGATAATTTCGGAAAATATTCACATCTTGGATTCTCAGGTGAAATGCTTTATTTTTTCATAGTTTTCTCTGCATCTTTCAATGCTAGTTCCCCATACCAGTTTCATTTTAGAGTTACCAGTTAATTTTTTATTTTAACATGCATACCAATACACTATCAAATTTTATTCCTCTAAATTGTTTTCCATTAACCTATAAGAATAACTCTTCCTCACTCTATGGACCTCACTAGGCTTTATCCAAGGCCACCTCCCTCCCACCCCACCCACCCAACACACATAACTATTATAATGGACTGAAACTTTCCATGCTAAAAGTTTATACAGTGAAAGAAGGAAATAGAATGCTAGGAAAAGAACAAAGGGGAAATTCTTAAAATAGGGGCTTATAAAAGGGTCCTGGTGAAGGCAAGCCAGCCCGTGCATGGAGTGGTGAGCTGACACAGCAAGATGACGCAGCAAGATGACGCAACAAAGGGAGACAAGTAGACACAGAAAAACGCATAGCAAATGGACACAGCGAGCACAAGCAGCAAGGGGGAATAAGTAAATAAATAAATAAAATCTTTAAAAAAATAAATAAAAAAGGGTCTTCATAGATCATTCACAGAATTTAGTAAAACTTAGCTAATAAAATCATTATTGTGGAGAAATTATTCCTCTATTAAAATCCATTTTATAGTCTCCTCGTTTTCAAATGTTTTATTAAGCAAAATGTTATCTTGATTAGCAATGAGGATGATTCTCTTAGATAACATATGTAACCACAAATTTAACAAATTGTTTAGATATTTGTTATAGCAAAGACCAAAAAAAATACACAAAAATTCTCCTAAAAAGAATAAGGGACTCCAACAAGTAAATCATTATAAGACTAACTAAGTCTAGGCCATATTGAGAAAGAAAGAAAGAGAACGAGAGAGAGAGGAAAAAGGGGAGAGAGAGAGAGGGAGAACAGATAGGAGGAAGGAAGGAAAGAAGGAAGGAAAGGAGGGAGGGAGGGAAGAAGGAAGGAAGAGAGGAAGGGAGGGAGGGAGGGAGGGAGGGAAGGAAGAAGAAAGCAAGCAAGCAAAAGGAATCCCTGATGGGTGAAAAATAATGCAGGACATTAACTGTTTTGTGAGCTTAAAACACCATGCTGTATTAAGTAACCTTAATTTATTAACAATGAGATTGTCAAATTATACAGGAGTGGGAACAAATCAACAGACTTAGTCATAACTGCTTTGACAGGAAGATCTGTGAAAACATTTTATATAACCAATTCATATATGGTCTTTCCTATTTCCTTGCCACAGAAGAGAAAAAACACTAATTAGTAGTATTGTAGTTTCCTGGGGGTCATATGTTGAGGTCAATGATTAATTACATTTGGGAACAAATTGCCAAATACTTCAATATCCAAATAATGGATATTAATATCCATTGTACATCAACGTCCACTTAAAACTACTAAATATTTAGGAAAGAATGCTATGTGGAAAAGATAAGTTTAAGCTATTAAGTCAACTTAAAAACATAATGAATTAAGCTAAAGTCAAAGGAGAAGACAATAGAATGTATATAATATTAGAGCTAATTTTGTTTGGATGAAAAATTGGTAAGGTCCACTGCAACCCCATATCCCCAAAGAATAGCTTCGAGCTTCCATCATATTGACTAGTGCTTTGGGCACATCAATTATACTCTTGAATATAAATACTTTGACTTGGACTTCATTTATCGCAAAGATTCTAAAGTACCAAAAACTACAAAGGAATATTTGGAAACTACATGACACTCAATAACTTGCCCCTCTTTTTCCCAGCTTCTCTGGGATTACACAAAGAATCTCTGGCATACTTAACAGGAAGGGTGATAATTTATTATCCAAAGTCACTCACACTCCTTATGCCCTATTTATTGAAACTGAGCCCTGCAACAGAGCAACTGACACATTATGATTGGACTTGAAAAATAACAACAATCAGCAGCACTGGAAGGCGAAGGGGAGTGATGGACGCCATCTACCCATGTGGGGAAGAGATTTTACCACTGACATTGTTTACAATGGCCAGTGCATGGTGTTCTTGAAAAGCAGCCTGCCTTTTCATCGGTTTTATTACCGTTTTTACATTGTCTACGGACCCTGCAGCCCGTTATTGCCTGCACCCAGGGTGGAATGCTGCAACTGCCCACTGCTTCCCACCCTCCACTCCTTGCTTTGCCATCCTGAGCATCTGTGCTGCAGAAGCAGCATTTCTGTATCATTCGATGCAATTATATCACATTACCGTTTTAACTTGAAGTACTAAGAGAAAGTGATTTGTTTACTCTCTGGCACAGGAGTGCAGAGGAAGAGGGAGGGAAGGAGGTAAAGCCAACTTAAAGGTGTATTGTTGAGGTTGCTATTGTGACAATGGAGGCTCAATTCCATGGACCTCCTGAGAAGAATAGCTAAGCCTCCCAGAATTGTCCACTTGAAAGGTGAAGGGTGCAGCATTTATCCACTGGCTTCCAGGCTGATTTGTGGAGGCTTGCCCCAGGGCAGTCGTGACTACGTCTGAAGGTTTTCTTTTTCTTTTTCTCATTTTTCTTGTTTTTGAAAAATTTATTTTTGTTATTATGATAATTATTTGTTGTCATTATCCACAATAGCTGCAGCTGAAACCAGAGTTGGATCAAAGGAGTATGACCCGGGTTATGCTACAATTTCCTATCAGAAATCACTTTTATTTGGCAATATTAACAATGCCTTGCAGTTTTATAGTGCTTTTTCAAATGTACTTGCATTTAATCCTCACAATAACAGTATGAAGTTATTGTGGGGTGGTAGTGGTGATGGTATCATCATCATCATCATCATCACCATCATCATCATCCCTACTTTGGAGATATCTAATAATTTATAGAGCAAGGACTTAAATTCATTTTTAGTGTTCTTTCTACATTATTTTTCATTTCTCCTTCAAAAGAAATAAGAGACACATATCACAGCTACCCTTGATTGAAACTTCTACCACCTATATGCATTCTGTTTAAATATTCAAAACCAACTGAGGAAATTAGGGCCATGCAGATTTCTGGGCATTAATTATAATAATCAAAATGGAGGCAGAGAAAATATATGTGATGAAGGGAACCTCAGCCACAGCTAGACTTTTCTGCTGGTGTGATTTGTTGTAGTCCATGATGCCTTCTGAGCTGCAATGTGGTAGCCAGTCTCCAAGGTAGTTCCAAAAATTCTTGCATCCTGGTATTTATGGCCTCTAAGCACCCCCTCTCACACTGAATAGGCCAATCTGTATAACCAACAGAATTTCAGAAATGGCAGAGTCTGACTTCTGAAGCCATGTCATAAAAGACATTGCCTTGCTCCCTTAGATTACTCACTCTGGAGGAAGAAGCTACCTGCCATGTGTGGAGTATGTACAAGCAGCCCTACGGAGATGTTATGGCAAGGAACTGAGGTCTCCAGTCAACAACCAGCACTACTTGCCAGGAATGTGAGAGAACCAGGTTGGAAACAAATCCTCCAAGCCCTATCAAGCTTTCAGATTGTTACAGCCTCGTGAGGGACCCTGACCTGATTCCAAGGAGCAAAGCCACTCCTGGGTTCCTGACCCATAGAAACTGTATGGGATAATAAGTATTCACTGTTCTTTTAAGCTGCTAAATTTTGAGGTAATTTGTTACACAGCAAAGGATAACTAAATCAGGCAAGAATCTGAAAATACTAGTTGTAGCATTAGTTTTCACTACTTTAGAAATGTCTGATTGTGCTGCATTCTTAGAACAGACAAATAGAGTTAAAATGAACAATAAATTCTGTCTTATAAGAGCTACACTGTGAAACTCCTTCAGATAAAATATCCTAGTAAGAAAGACATTTGGAATTACGAAAATTAAATACATGTTGCTTGCAATCCAAAATGAATCTGCTCTATATAAACCACAATCTGGCAAGTTCTACTCTATAATATGTAGTATTAGCACAAAATTCCAAAAACCCATATTTTCTTGGCACACTATGTCATCTCCACTCTTATAGACTGCTTCAATCAGAATTTGAGTGTCATAGGCTTGCAGTTGACATAGTTCAAGATGACCCTCAGCTAATCATATTACTATGTATCAACTTGTAAAAAATCACCTGAAAATGTGTAACTATAGTATGTGCCATGAAATGATTGGGGTGCATGAGTGGGGTAGGAATTATTATATTCTGTAGAAGGGATTGTCCTAAATGAATAAACGCAAAGTAAGTAACATATGAAGCATTCTTTAATGAGGCAATTTTCAGACATTGGATAAAAAATAAATTGTCTAGAATCAATAAAAACAAGAGAATTTATAAAGACAGTTGCAACTCAACACCATAAACAACTTTGCTGTAATATTTTAGGGGAAGAGAATAATAATAATACTTAGTTTTCGTGGAGTAGTCTCTGGGTTGTGCTAAGTGGTTTGCCCACATTGTCAGTTAATCCTCACAATTGCATTTTAAATTTTTACTCCTACTACTAAATCATTCTCTGCAGCATACAAACATGCTGTAATTTCTCTCATTTAAAAAACCGAACAAGGAAAAGGAACTCTTTTGACCCCATAACCTCCAAGCTACCTGCTTGCCCTTATACCAAATTCCTAGAAAATTACCCATACTTATTAATTCATTTCCTGGTCTCTCATTCTCTTTAGGACACATTTCACAAAGGCTCTCCCCTCCATCACTTCACCAAAACTACTCTTGTCAAGTCACCAATGACTTCTAATTGCCAAAATCCTTTATCAATTCTTAGTACTACTCTTAACATGACCTATCAACAACACTTGGCACAGCTGATCCTTCCTTCCTTCCTGAAACACTTAGTTCACTTGATTCTAGGATGCTTTGCTCTGGTTCAACTCCCACAGGACTATCCTCTTCCTCAGTATCTTTAGTTTGTTTTCCTCATTTTTACAACTTTGAAATGTTGGAGTGCCCCCAACTCAGGTCTTGAGCATCCTCTCTTTGCTATCTATACCCACAGCCTTGGTGATCTTATTCATTCTCTCAGCTGTAAACACTATTCATATACTGAGGATTCCCAAATTTATACCTGCAGTGCAGACCTCGCCTGTGAACTGAGTGTAAGCTCAGTGTGAAACATGTTTAACCCTTACTCAATGTTTTTTCTGAATGTCTAATGAGCATCACAATCTCAACATGTCCAAAACTGAGCTACTGGTCACTGCAAATGTTAACATTCCACTCCCCGCCACCACGTATCAGTTGATGGCAGTTGATTGTTCTAGATGCTTTTCTCAGAAAACTTGGAGTCATTATAGACTCCTTTCTTTCTCTCACACTCCACATCCAATATATCAGCATATCCTGTTGATGTTTCCTTCAAAATATCCAAAATCTGACCACTTTCCAACACTCCACTGCTGGGCCCAAGTCACTATCATCTCTCAACTAGATTATTACAATGAGTCCTCAACTGCGTTCCTTTTTCTATCTTTGCCAATCCTACAGTTTATCCCAACAGAGCAGTCTGGGTTTTCCTATTAGATATACCTGGGAACTTGTTGCTCCTCTGCTAAAAACACTCCAATGGCCTCACTGAAGTCAAACAAAGTTTTGAAAAAGCTTTACAAGACCTGTATTATCTGGCCCCATTCATGTCTTCCTTTTCTCACTTCCTGCTTCTCTTTCCCTCATTTATACCACTGAGTCACATGTTCCCTTGTTCTCAGAACATGCCTGCCTCAGGGACTTTGCTCTTTCTATGGCCTCTGCCTGGACAATTCCTTCAGGAATATGTCTGGCCCACTGCCTCATCCCTTTCTGGTCTTGGCTCAAATGTTTCTTTCTCAGTGGGTTTTCTGACTATAATATTTTAAACAGAAAATCATACCTGCACTCCTTAGTGTTTCCAATACCTTTCCCAGTTTTAGTTTTCTCCATTATACTTCTCATTTTCTGATATACTGTATAGTTTACCTGTCAATTTACAGTAAGCTCTATGAAAGCAGGAAAAAAATGTGTTTTGTTTTGTATCCTACTGTCTCCCCAGTGCCTAGCTTTGTGCCTGGTACACAGTAGACACTCGCTAAATCACTGAATGAACTAGGCATTATTCATAGCCATATTTTAGAGTTGAGGCACATTTAAGAGCTATAAAGGAAGTTTCCATGTTACACAGCTCCTCTGTTGCAGAGGTGGCTATGAGATTAGTAATAAAATCTACCTCTTTGGGGGCCTCCTTGTTGCTCAAATATGGCCTCTCTCTAAGCCAAATTCAGCATATTAATTCACTGCCTTCCCTCCAACATGGGACATGACTCCCAGGGTTAGTGTACCTGGCACTGAGGAATTAATAACAAGTGCTAACTAACAATGCATTTAGAGAAAGACCTAGATGAAAAGGGGGAAATATTAAATGCAAATGACTTTTTCTGGCCAAGGGATTTCAAAGTGATTCAGGAGGTCATTCCCGAGGATACGCTTATGCACATCTCAAGAGGATCTCACTGTCTGCCATAGTAAACAGTGCCTCAAATATGGGTGGTCCTGGAGGACTCTAGAGGCATCTGAACACATAGGCAGGGCAGACAACCCCAGGAAATCGGCACCCCATCAGTGAGACTTACCTTGGAATATTTGATAACCCATCTTCCCCAATGTATCAGAGTTAGACTCATTTGTAATTTTCTTACACATAGGTCTTCTAACCAATTTATTTGAACCTATACTTAGCACTATACCCATTCAATATATGTCCCAGAGACTTAAATCTTCCAGCTGTTCATATACCAGGTGAGCCCTGAATCTCAGCAGAGTTTCTGTCAACACCTACTCTCCAGTTCATCAGACTCACCCAGAACAACTAACAAAAGGATGATGATAGACAATACCCAATCCAAAAAAGCAGAGAGTATTTTCAACTGCAAGCAAGACAGTTCCATCCATCTGTCCCATGGGATTTAAGCCCCCTCCCAATCAGAAGCAGAGTGGACATCACCATCCCAAAATCCTAAAGATAGAGGAACAAACATACATAAGGGGGAATGCAACCATGGACTAAAGTAGACTTATTATTATCTAGTAATGGAAGAACTTGTAATATTGATATAAAGATAGTGGTCACCAGAGGTTCTGAGAGGAAGGAGAGGGAATAATAGGTATAACATAGGGCATTTTTGAGACATTAGAATTGTTCTGCATGATATTACAATCATGGATACCAGCCATTATTCATTTTGTCATAACCTATAAAATTGTGTGGTGCAAAGTATAAACCATAATGTAAACTATAGACCATGGTTATCAGCAATGCTTCAATATGTGTTTACCAATTGTACCAAATTTACCAAACTAATGAAAGATGTTGTTAATGGGGAAAGTGTTGGAGGGGGAGGGGTTGGGGTATATGGGAATCCCCTATATTTTCAATGTAACATTTATGTTATCTAAAGCTCCTTTAACATAACCTCTTTGGGTTGTTGTAATGATTAAATGAACTAGAGTTTGTCTATAAATTAGGGATCAAATTCAGTGCATGTTAGTGAAGGAGGGTGGACCATTGACAGGCCCTTGATACTGATGACTGTACTTATGTACCTTTACTTTTGAAATTGAAACTTAGCCTAGTATTGTAGGGTGCCTAAGAGTTACCTCCTGAAAACCTCCTTGTTGCTCAAATGTGGCTTTTCTATAAGTAAAACTCAGTATATAAATGCATTACCTTTCCCCCAGCGTGGGACATGACTCCTGGGAATGACCCTCCCTGGCACCGATGGATTACTACCAAGCACCAACTAGCAATGCAACTGGAAAAAGACCTTGACCAAAAGGAGGAAAGGATAAAGACAAATGAGTTTGTATGGCTAAGAGATTTCAAAGTGAGTCAAGAGGTCATTCCAGAGGTTACACTTATGCACATCTCAGCAGGATCTTATTGAATGCCAAAGTAAATATTACCTCAAAAAGCAGGGCTTCTGAAGGTTCTGGAGACATCCAGGCAGGGCAGACACTTAAGGAGTTTGGCACCCTGCCAGTGGGCCCTACTTTGGAATTTATGCTCCCCAGTGTGACAGAGTTGGACTCAGTTGTAGTTTCCCTACACATGACTCTTCTGCCCCTTCTATTTGAACCTATAGTTAGTACTAGAGTTGATAAGTATATGTCCAAGAGACTTAAATCCTTGGGCTGTCCATGTGCCAGTTGGTCCCTGAATTACAACAGAGTTGCAACACATACTCTCCAGTTCATTGGACTCACCCAGAATAACTAACAAGGAGATGATGACGGACAATGGCCATCCCAAAGAACAGATACAGTCTGCAACTGCAAGCAAGATAATCCCATCCATCTGCCCCATGGAATTTAAGTCCCTTCTGAATTAAAGGCAGAGTGGGCATCCCATTCCAGAGTCCTCAGATTGGGAAATGAATGATGGACTAGAATAGACTTACTGTTATTCTCTATAGACTTACTGTGATTCTAGCAATGGAAGAACTTTTATCATTGATGTGGAGGCAGTGGCCACTGGAGGTTCTGAGGAGAGGGAGAAGGAAAAATAGGTGTAATATGGAGACATTTTGGGGACTTGGGAATTGTCCTGAATGACTTTGCAATGACAGATACAGGCCATTATATATCTTCATAACTTACAAAATTGTGGAAAAGAGAATGTAAACTACAATGTAAACTATAATCCACACTTAGTGGCAATGCTCCAAAATGTGTTCATCAATTATAACAAATGTACCCCACTAATGAAGGATGTTGTTAATATGGGAAAATGTGGGAGGGATAGGGAGCAGGGAATATGGGAATCCCCTATATTTTTTATGTAACATTTAGTAATCTAAGCATCTTTTAAAATTTTTTTAAGTATATATATATATATATATATACATATAAAATCCAGTGCATGTGACATAAAATCTAACTATAGTGGCTTAAAAATAAAGAATTTGTTTTTTCCCATATAACAACGAGTTTAAAAATAAGCTATCCAGGGCTGGTACAGTTGCTTGAGCAAGCAAAACTTCGTATGGATCCAAAGGTTTGCATTTGAGTTAAACAAACAAATTCATCTGTTTATATATTAAATGGCCAAAAAGTAATGAAATTAATGTGAAATGAAAGTAAATCTTTGATTCTCTTCTTAATGTGACCTTTCTTTCCTTCCCATTAAGATTCTTAGTTTTCATCTTGTCATCCATCCATGTATGCATAATAGAAACATCCATCATGTTAGGTGTGATACTAAGATTTGTGTCACTAATAAATGTGTTAAGTGTACCTTTAAGTTGTTCATTTGGATTACTGATGAAAATCATTAAGTAGGGCAGCTGATAATAGAGCCCTGTGGCAGTCTACTAGAGACTGTTCTCTTCTCTGATCTCAGCAGTTTATCAGAGCAGTCATTCTAGTAAGAATCAAAGTTGTTGTAATACTATCATCCATATTTATCAACTTTTTCCTAAGTAATCATGATAGATCTTTTCAAATACATTGCTGAAATTCTGAAACAAAATTTCCCTGGCCAAGCTCTTGATATTGAGCTTACTGTCCCTCTGCCTCCTCAAAACATTTTCATTTCTGGTTTCCTCAAGCCCTTTCACTTAAGCTTTGAACTGCAAAATGAACTTCCACTTATCATAGACCTAATTAATTATTGCTTTTACAGGGATAAGAGCCCAATCCATTCATGCCACTGAAAAAGTCACTTTTTACTTCCACACCTTCTCGATTTCAGTGATAACTGCAGAACTCGTACACTGTTTCCACTGCCAGGCTCGCTGCCTCCTGCAAGCTCCTGAAAAGAGTCAACTGGTCTACATGCTCCCCCTTTCTGACTGGTATTATCCACTACTATGGCTTCACTGCTGATGCCCTTAAATCAGTGCCATTGACTTTCTTTCAAGTTCTAGTCTCATATCACCACCTGCCTACTAAATCTTTCCACCATGGAACCACGTCCCATGGAACCACGTCCCATGGAACGATTAGAATTATCATGTCCCAGCCTACTGAGCTCCTTATCTGCTCCCCACTATCACTCTCACCATCAGTTCAACTTGCTTTCATCTGTTTATGGTACTTCCAACCCTCTAATTTAGTCGAGGACATTTTGGAAAGGTCTCTTGGGTACTTATGTTCCAGGACATGTTCTAAGCACCCCATACACAAACCTTGAGGCACTTGATTTAGAGAGGAATCAAACTGAAAAACAGCTTATATAAGTAACATGATGTAAGTGTGGCTTAAATAAATTCATGAAAAATAGGCATACTTGTGAGCATAGCAGTAGCATCAGAAGTATTACCCTTCTGAGTGCACGTGGGCTGCCTGGATCTGTAAAGCAGTCAAGGAAACTCAGCCATGGAGACATTTTTAAGCATTTTACACATAAGAAACATCTCTAGGATGTCTAAATCACCACAACAAGAATAACTGTAAAACACAAGGGATAAACGATGCATCTTAGGGAAGAGGGGAAGGAGGCCGCCAATCGTGTGGACCGGAGGAGGGACTAAAACAAGCAGCCAAAGGCTTTTGACAAACTTAATGAGCAGATCCAACATGTTGCTGGGTGCCAGGAGGCTGAAAATGATGAAAAATGTGTAGATTTCTCACAGATGGCTTTGGAACTCATCAAGATCAGCTGGAAACTCCTCAAAATATCTTCCTTAGCATGTACTCTGTGGAGAATTTGGTTCATGTCATGTCATAACTGCTATTAGCTTATGCAAATATCCCTAGCTGAGTGCTACAATAAAAGACACCATGCATTTATGGAATATTAATTATGTGACCAACTCTGGACCCCATACTCTGGGAGATGCAACGTAGCAGATAATCACAAGCTAGTAATCTTTTGTAAATGACTTTCTCATTCATGAAACCATAAGCCTGAAAGCTTTTATGCAATCTGTTATACTGTGATATATTTGCATGTATATAAGGAATAGAGTAATAAGACTACTAAGAGAGAAATAAAGTGCAAAGTGTAGGTAAAATGCAATTCTTAGAGGGTCTGAAAGATTAATATCATGAGACCTATTAAAGTGATTTCTAAAAGTGAAGAAACCCTGCAAATGCAAAGTTACAGCAGTGGTGTAATAGCACATTTCTCTTAATCTTGTGTCCTTGAAAATGTCTTTTAAGATTCCTAACTTTTAAATTTTTTATTTTACATTTTTAACCTTTATTTGCTATCACAAATCTGGTATAAATTAAGAGGAGAAATGAGGATGTAAGAAATCGGGAAACTAAGAAAGGGAAACCAAAGATAACAGAGAGCCTTAGAAAATTGTGGGAATGAGGTCATTCAGCAGGAGGAAGAAATAGCTTAAGAAGCTTGTTTTGGGGCAGTAATTTTCCCCACACATATTCATTAGCTGCCTGTCTACAGAGCTGTAGTTTCTGACCAAGAGGAGGTAGGCAATGGCTTAGAAGGCCCTAGAAAGGTGAGGAAGTCTTTGGAATTTTTTAGATCACATCGTACCAGAGTCTAATTTTCCTAAGTATCCATAAGGCCTGGACTCAGCCCAGTAGCTGTTCATTGACAGAGTGCTGGGCCAGAGGCCTCAGACATTCAGCACAATGGGAGGAAATGGAGACAGAAAGAGTCAAAGATGGACTCAAGGTCAAGAATCTGTCCCAAGGCAAACAAATTATATTATTTTCAATACTCAGTATGTGTTCAAATGCATAGAGGTTTTGATTCATGTACTCAAAGCTGTCACCAGAGTACAGGACAGGCCTGACTCATTGGTGCATTGATCCCCAAGGCCTAACTTCTTAAACAATAGTGCTTCTATTGAAGGGTTAACTGAAAAAAATGAAAATAAAATTTTAACACATAATTTGACACAAGTGAGAGACCCTCTTGTGAAGAAGCACTGTATTCCCCCAGACAAGAAGTGGCAGGGTACTTTTTATTCCTCCAGAGACTTATCAGGAATGATAAATGATACCACTCTGATCCTCTGCTAGTCTCATTTTGCTTCCTTCTCTGGGATGTATTCCCCTAGCTTGTTGTTTGTAATTGAAGACAATCTCTCTCTCTTTTAAAAATGAACCTCCTAAAGGTTTAGGTCATGTTTTGGGCAGATTCCATGATACCAAAGCAGTCATTCAGTGCCCTCCTTATCAAAATAAACAGCTGAAGTGTCCCACATCCTTGCACTCTGTGTTTTTCTCCAGGGCCTATCTCTAAATTACCTGAGTATTTTTAGAAATCAAACAGAAACTTTAAAGTGTCACAATACCCTGCTAATTAGAGGCCATGTTCTCATTAGTCATGTATTAGTATCATAGCCCTTGTCTATTTTTCCAATGCTTATTTACCTTCTCTCCCACAGTGTCCATCAATTTATTACTTATGTTTCATCTCTAAGCTTATGCTTAATATTTTGAAATACTTCATAACAAAGGCTATCAGCAAACTTCATTAACCAATGAAATATTAATCATTTTATTTTTTCTGATATGGATAGTTCCTTCAGTCTGAATTTTGAACAAGCTTCAAATTGTTCTGTATGCATCACTCTGATTTTAAATTCACACAAACCTCCTCTGCTGAATTGGCCACCTGTGAAAACAGTGCTGAGCTCCAGTGTTGACATGTCCCACATGTGTGATAAAGCATCTCTAACCCATCCTTATTTACCTTTAGAAAAATTGTCGTAAAAACTCCTAAACATCTTGGGTCCTGTCTTATCTCAGGGGTAAAATGCCATCAGTGTGGATGGAAGTAGGAAAGCAAAGCCAGACTCAGGCAGGGGGAGGTAGAGGCTGGGGTGGGGAAGGGAGGGTGCGTCCTCAACACCTAACCAGGACAGCATACCAGCTACCTCAATAGTCATCCCCCAAAGCTGAGCAGCAGAAGAGGCTAAAACCTTGGCTCATTTCTGAATCAAAATCCAACAGCCAAGGTATCATGAAAGTGAGGACAGAATTGGTATCTCTTGGAAAACTGGTATAAATAACTGGGTTCCCTCTGAGGAGAAAGTCTTCCCACATGTGCACATACCAGTCTCACCTTCGACACTCTCCTTGCCAGTGTAAGAGCCTCCATTAAATTCTCCCTCAAGCAAATGGATTCCTTTCACAAGTTCCTGTGGTCCCTTTCATTGAGTTATTCAACAGATATTTTCTGAGGACTTACTATGTGCCAGGCCCGTGCCGCTGCTGAGGGCGAAAGTGAAACAGACATGATCCATGCCTGGTGGAGCTTAGAATCTATGAGGAAGACAGATATTATTCAAAGTCTGAAGCAAACAAAAATGCAAAATTGCAGCTGTAATCTCTGCTGCCAAGGAAAAGTACATGGTAGCCTGAGAGACAGAGGAGGATTCCCTGGGAATTGGCTTCTTTAGCCAAGAGCTTCCAGAAGAGTAACTACTAAGGGCAGAGTAGAGAAAACAAATGTAAATGGGCTCTGTGGTGGTGAAAGTTGGGCCTTAGTGATTAGCAAAAACAAATCCCATTTGTTTGGAGGGATGAGAGCAATAAGAGTGGTGGTGGATGATGAGGCTAGAGATGACCCAGATCCAGGGAGGGACACATAGGCTGTGTTCAGGAGTTTTGTCTTCTTCCTAAGAATGTGAAGTTGCCAAGAGGTAGTACAGAAATGAATTTTAGGCCACAAACTGAGTTGTGAAGAAAACATGTTATTTCTACATTTTTTCAGTATTTTACAATGATTTTCATTTTAAGTCCATAATACCAGATGGTGAATTCACAGTAAATTTAATCAAGCCAGGATTCCTCAGTCATACAAGGTTTTCCTTTTATGCCATCCCCAAGGTTGCACCTACTTTACAGGATCCTTTGTTGTTAACAACATATAAGAAAATGAATGCTGCCCCACATTTCTTCATCATTAACCCATTTGTGCCATCATCACTCTAGAGGCACTAAGTCACAAATATCCCAAGTGACTAAACAGAGAAGGGATCAAAGGGTAGAAAGAAGGAATTCTTTTGATTGATATATAAAAAAATTCTCCTGATACAAATGAATTTTTAAATGTGGGTGGTAATATGATCACATTTTTCTGGAAAAAAAAAAATAGATCACTCTTGTTGCTGTGCAGATAAAGGATTAGAGAGATACAGAATGGATTCCAAGAGATCAATTGGATAGTATTTAAAAATTTCAGGTATGTAGAAGACAGTCGCTTGGACTAGGGTGATGGTGATGACATGGAAGAAAGGATATGGATTCGAAGGATATTTAGAGGGTAAAATAGACAGAATTTGATGAAAATATTGGCTATTAGGTTGCAGGTGATCTAACCCTGGGTTTATGACTAGCATATTTGGATTTATTGTGGCACCACTTACTGAGCAAGAAAAAAACTAGAGGAAGAGCTGGAGGAAGACATTGGCACAAGTTAACCTTTGGCTGAATCAAATAAAATAGAGTACCCACAGCAAAAGTCTTCTCTGTTTTAAACATCCATCAGTGACCCAACACAGAACATGGAAATATCAACATGTCCTACTTCAGGGAAAACCTTCTTCCCACCCCAGGTTCATCTATATATTGAGAATGTTGGTTCTCCTTTGCCTCATGTTTTGAGACTTTTAATTCCAGGATTATTTGACAGTAAGTATTAAAGATGACTTTCTGTTTTGTCCTTGTATGGTGATAATGCCTTGAAAATCTGGTTCACCAGGACTCCCAAGATAAAGTTTCAAAAGTGTTACCCCTACTATAAAAAAAATTGTAGCGCTTCTACTCTTCTTTACTAAATAGAAAAGAAGAACAGACATCCAAAAAAGTTCAACAACTCACTATGATTTAAAAAAAAGGGGGGGGGGATTTGTTCAACTGTAAATAATAGGTAATAGATTTCAAGTCTCTGCTTCCCAAGTCCAATGTTCAATTCATATATTAAAGTCTATCTAGAAAAATAAATATATGCATACATGTTAATATGGGTTAAGTTAACAGGAGGTTGGAGCAGATTTAACTTTTTTTTCAATGCCAAAAGATTGTCAAAGGTAAAGAAAAAGGTCATGACTAATTATTTATACCTATGCCAAGCAAATTTCTTTCTTTTTTCCTCTTATAAGCAACAGATATACCTTTGGACACAGAACTCAGTACTTAATTATTCAAATGTTTACATTATATACAGAACAGAGATGCCTATTAAGCATCAGAAGAAAGAGCTGGGCCACAGCCTGCAGAACTGCAGTGAAAATCACCAACTCCTTGTCCCCTGCAGGCCCCCAGAACATTCTATCTTTAATGTAAAACCAGCATAACATTACTCCATAAACTTCTTCACGTACCTCAAATTTTGTTTCTACCCCTTAAATATATTATAGCACCTTTTCATCTGGAGAGGAAGGAGCTCCTTTTTATCTAAAGTTAAAAGGACTAAAATTACCGTAGATAATGAAAATTTAGATATTCAGAAGTAAGCAGCAGATATCTCCCATCATTTCTTTGTATGAACTAAAAGGCATGCTAAGAAATGGTATAAAGGATGCTACAGAAAACAGTTTTGTCTAAAGATAATACATCTTCTAGTCAGAAGAGGAGTGTAACTCTGATGCATGTCACTTTCATGATTCCTTTTCTTTTTCTTTTCTTTCTTTCTTTCTTTTTTTTTTTTTTTTTGAGGTACCAGGACCAGGGATTGAACCCCAGACTTTGTAAGCAGGAGGATGGTGCTCAACCACTGAGCCACATCAGTTCCCCTGACTTGGCTCCCTCGTCTGGTTTGCTCATTGCTTGCTAGTTGTCTGCTTATTGTATTAGCTCATTGTCTATTCATTGTTGTTTTTGCTCATTGTCTGCTCATTGTTTTTGCTCATTGTCTGTTTGGTTTTCTTTAGGAGGCACCAGGAACCAAACCCATGACTTTCCATGTGGGAGGCAGGCACTCAACTGCTTGAGACACATCTGCTTCCCTCATTTCTTCTTTATTTATTTTCCTTTATTTCAGGCTTGTATATTTAAGACTTGGGTAATAGAGACTCTACTAGAGTCCATATTTTGAACTTTATTTGAATTTAGTTTAAAAACAGAAAGCTCTCAGTTGTTATAGTTCCTGGAATTTTGTAATTAAGTGACAAACACTGAAAATAGGGCCTTCTTAAGGCTAGACTGCAGTCATATCTATTTAATTGAACTTCTTTTTCATGCTTCTCTAAGCTAGACTATTATATTTTGCAAAAAGCTCAGTAACAAAATTACAGTGCTTATACAAGATTTCCCCCCTCACCTTTTTTTAAAAACTGACATTCTCATCTGGTACATTTTAAGATGCATCAAAAAATTACACAACCTGACAACTATTAGGTTTCTTCCTGTACTTCAGAAAATCAAGAAAAGAAAATATATGCATCATTTTCAGAGCACGGTATTTAAACTTACTTAAAGGCAACATCTCCAAAATCTTTGAAGAGATTGAAATTATTTTGCAAGATCTGTTTTTCATAGGCAAGCAAGAATTATGCAAACATACACACACAGGCAAATACATTTTGCATATAATAAAGAACCACTGAGATTACAAACATTATTTTCTGGTAAAAACCCTACCTATCATATTAACCAAATTCAAAATTTATATCTGGCTCATTGCACACAAAACTACAACCCAAGAGATCCTCCTCTGCTCCTGAAAAATCACTAAATAATTACTTTTTAAAAAAAAAAACTTTATGTCAACTTCAAGAAATAAAATAACAGACAAAAGGCAGCTTAGCAAATTATGCAAGCGTTACTTTTAAAAATCCTGTCCAGGCACACAAAGTCAGGTGTTTCTCCAGTGTTCCAAAAGATGAATAAATAAGCATATACTGTTAAATGACATGACCAAGGTCTCCTTGTTAATGAAGAAAATTAAAAAGAAAAAGAAAGAAGAAACAAAGCTTGATCATATTCATATCTCATAAAACTAAATCTCAGATTCTTTTTTATTTTTTCAGCCCTGAGCATTGCTATAGTACCTTCTTTGCCTTTGCTACAAAAATATTACATTATTACTGTTAACTATGGTCTATAAGTTATAGTCATTGTATTTTCCCATGTTATATAATTACTTTTTATACTATTTATATGCTTTTATACTATTTACCTGAAGAATGTGCAGTCTTCTTGGAGTCTTTCCCTCCTTCTGAAGATGGGTTTATTGTCTACATCTTTTAAGGTACTTTTTGTTGTTGGATTTAATTTTTAGGAACTTGTCATCTCAAAATCTAATAAAAATTTTTTTCCTTCTTTGGAGTAATTACCATTATTGCATCATTCTCCTTTCTGTATCAAACTCAAACCAGAGGAAACTTTCCAAGTCTCTAATCCTCCTCTTACTTTTCTACCCTAATATTTCTGATTGGCCTTTGCCTGTCTTCTTTTCTCAAACATAAAAGAAACCACAAAAGTATTTGTACCAGAATATTTGTCTTTAATGCAATTTTATGGGATTCTAAGTTGCCTCTATTTTACTACCTCCTGGACAATAATCCACAAGCAAAATTTTAATATTCTGGGATCCAAAGAATCTATAATTGATTATATAACTGCTAAATAATGATATAATATTTTAGTTTTTATAGAATTAAATTAAATTTTTAATGTTCAACTTAATTTTTATCAGAGATAAAATCAAGTATTCAAATCAAAATACCCTTTTTATATTATACTGGAATATTATTAATTAAGAAAATTTGGATTATTTTGAAATGCTTTAATAATTTCCACAATCTGAATTTTATCAACAGAGTCAACTCATTTAGATTCAGCTGAACTGGTCACTTATAAAATTTCAATTTGTTTAACTAGTGCCCACCAAATGTACAATAAATACAAAGTCTATGAGAAAAAGACATGACCATGACCAAAAACTAAGTAAAGAGTTTTGCAACTGTTCCAATAAAATGATCTTTTTAATGGTCAAGTAGGCTTTAATTTAAAATAATGAAGAATTGATCTCAGGAAACTTTGAATTCGAATTGGTTTATTCAACTATCAATGTGTTCCATACAATCACAGTAGGCAGAATTTAATAGTTTTGAATTTATTATTTACAGTGGTTAGCTCAAAAGCAGCTCTACTAATATATAAAACTTTCTACTGAGTGAGCTTATCAAGATACTAATATGTCTACAGAAATAAAAAGCTTTTGTTAGATTGAAAATAAACATTCTTCATGGCAGTGCTTTACTGAATAAAACAAACGGCTCAAAACGTACCCCTACCATGTTTCTATGAACATGGTCAACAAGATAACATTAGACATTTAAACAGGGTTCTGATGGCATAAAGCCCAATTCCTCAATTATGAAATATATTTATTCTCCTACAGAAAGTTAGTTTTAAAAAATAGTTTATCATCATTTTTGTGAAGTGGTTAACAAAGCAGGGAATTATTTGCTTTTGTCTGAGAGAAAGACAATAATTTCTCTAACTTTAGCTTATAATCTTGGGTACAGCAAAAAGGTTATTTATATTCATTAGAGTACACTTTGTGGAGATGAGAATGATTTCATATCCAGTTTTCTCTAAGTCTTTTCTCCCAGACATAGTATTCTAAACCCATGTTACTCCAGCAAATGTTACTTTCCATGTTCAATCACTCATCTCTGCAACTCCTATCCTCCCAACATTACTTGTTACCCTCCAGCTCATATATATACTTCTGAAATATCCACTGGCTGGCCCAAGGTATAATGTATATGCACATTTTTTCCTTCCTCTGATTTGCATTTTTCCGGAAGCATTTTTAAAATGAATATTAGGTGTTTTCAATCTGCAATTATAATCCATGCTATTCCACTTAACTCAATATCTATATTTTTCCAGTCACATTTATTTCTTTTCTTCCTTGGTAATAAATTCCTTGGGAAATGGTGCCAACATTCCTCAAATATGTATTATAAAACTTGAAATTAGTAAATGAACATTACACTACTTGTTGGCCATCAGGTTGAGCAGGAAACTTACAATAAACAATATGAAGCATGGATTTCATTCTGTTAAGCCTGAACATTTCCTAGAAATCAAGAGCAAATGGTTTAAATTGGTTTCCTAGAACAAAAAAGCTTGAAAGCAGTGAAAAATGTGATAATATTTAATGGACTATTTTAATACATGATCAAGTCCCCAAATTGTAATTTGCAATGAAAACAGTTGGTGGCACCTTTGAAGCAATTTTTTGTTTTTGGCATTAATCTATGCTGCCTGCGCTTTGTTAGACAATCACATTAATAAACAAAGCTGTCATAATTACATTGATTTAGAAAAATTTTCTGATGTTTAGATGATCTTATTATAACTTTTAACTGTTCATTATATACCTTAAGAAAAGAAAACCCAAAACAAAAATAATAACTGTGTCCCAAATAATAGTACATATTATTCAGATATTTTGTGCATGAGTTTTAGCCTAATAAAAATTTTTACTTCCTCTTCAAAGACAAATCAGAAGTCCCTTGAAAACAACATTTCTTACCCAGGCACAAGACCAGATAAAGTAGATACAACATGTAGGAAGGATTGAAGAGACCCATTAATGGCTTCCTAAATGTCCCCACCATGCTTAGATTCTAATCTCCATTAGGCTGTTACATGCCTTAAACTTCCTACAAGAGATTACAATTTCAGTGTAATCTCTTTAAAGGGAAAATGCCCTTGAAACATATAATGCACTGAGGCTTATTCACTATTAACACCAAGACAGAAAGGGACTTAAGTTTTAGGCAGGATATAATCAGTGATTACATAAATAAACATTTGTATAATGTTTTATAGGTTTTAGGGGGCTGGTGAGGAATAATTAATCTCACCTCTTTCCTGAATTTGGAGCCAAATGAGAAGCAGATGCCAAAATCACATAGATGAAGGGATTTGGTGAATTTGGATTGAGAATGCAGCTTTGACCAGCTGCTAAATGTGCTTCTTGATACTTCACCCCAGGAATTTATCTCCTCCTTCCCAACTGCCTTGGAATTTACAACAAAGAGGAGTGGAAAGGAATGTGCTGTTCTTTTGGACAGTGTAGTCCAAAAAGAAAAAGTCCAGAAGGGGCTGGCTTTGTTCATGCTCTGTTCCACTGCCTAATCTCTGAGGAGGTTTGGAAGCAGCTAAGTATCCTGCCAATACTTCCAGATGAATAGAAAAATGTTTCTATTTTTTGGGACCAGGCAGGGATCCTAGGAGCAGGCCACAATGGTTCTCCTTAGAGCAGTAGTTCTTAAGTAGGATGCATTGTCATGTGGGGGAGGGTAGCTCCTATGATCCAGTAGGTAAAGCCAGAGTTGCTGCTAAACATTCCATTGCACAGGACAGCCCTTCACAACAAAGAATGTTCCAGCCAAGGTTGAGAAACCCTGCTACACGGTTATTTATAATGCACTCTAAGATCCATTAATCATATTATTCTCATAATTGCCACATAAGAATGGAGTGACAGATGCCATCGTTTTACAGAAGAGAGTCAGAAAAGGTTAAAAGGTTTTCCCAGGGTTATACACTTAAACTCAGACTTCTGATAAGAAATAGAACTATCTTTCCTGTTGATGAGGAATAGATAAGGATATGAAGTCCCACCACTTCCTGGGATAACTGGTTTAAAAGAGGGGCCAATGTGGAGAGGCCTTGGACAACAGAAGGATTCATAGAATAGGGAAAGGTAGAATGACAGGAAAGCTAGTAAGGATGCTTGAGACAAACTTTACTAATCCTTCACTTAACAAGTGTCTGCCCTGCCAGAGAATTCCAGAGGGACACTGAAGCTTTTCCATGCTAAGCATATTTGAGACATGGTTTATGATGGAGAAAATTGATATTAATTATAAATTGCTATTATTTGGGGGGATTTCCTAGTCTTCCTATAGGTTGTATGTAGTGTTTAATCTTAGGTGAATTCATGGCACTTTTTAATAATAATTTTCTTTAAATGAGGTCAGCTTCTCTCTGCTAGCCCTGCTCAAAGGTACAGTTACACAGTTTTAGGAATTTCTTACAGATAAGATATTTGTGACCATGCGAATTAGAGGTGTAGTTAAATGCAGAAGGTGGTAGACACTATTAAAGGAGACGATTTCTTGAATTAGCAAAAAATATGAATATTGAGTAAAAGTGGAATAGAACACACGAATAGGTCATTGCCCAATATGAATTATATCACATGCCAAATATTAGCACAAGTAGGGACATGAACTAGAATCTAGGAGACAAGAAAGTGATGACATTAAAAAGATATCCTCCAGAGCCTGTCAGTAAGTCTTCCAGATGGTTGGCATGGAATCCAGGAATACAAACAAGCCGAATTAAGTCCTGAGGACTCCACTGTTTAACTGGAGATGGATATAAACAATTGGCTATAATAAAATATAATGAAATCTATAATATTAGTATTGTAAAATAATATGAAATATGGAAGGAAGAAAAGAACACTAGGTAGGAGCTGAATGCAAACGTGGGAGAATGTGACAGAGGAGAATATGTTTTAGATAGATCTTAAATAAGATATTACTTTACAATTCTTTTATAAGTAGAGGGGATAACTGAGAGGTAGAAAAACATTAACAAAGGTACAATTCAACAAAAGATCCTGGCAGGGTCGGGAATAAGATATGTTCCTATGACAGTAGCATAAACTGAAAGGGTCATGAGAAATGAAGTGTAAAGGCAGTGTGGGTCACATGCATTCTTAGAAGTTTAGACACTAGATGAGAAAGAAAGTTTAAGCCGGGTGAGAAATAAATGATAAGGGCCTGAACTAGCACAGTGAATGGGAAAGGAGAGGAAAGAAGAGAATTGGGTGATTTCTAAGGCAGAAGTGATGGAACTAATGATATGATTGATTGTAGGGGTCAAAGAAATAGGAAAGGTGAAATGTATCCCTGAGAATTTCTTGTTGAGTGCCTGCGTGGATGGATAGGAATAGAGCTAGATTTTTGAACATAAAGGAAGAAATAGAGATAGAGGAAATGACTAAGAAAGTAATTTTATTTATGTTCATCGGGAGGTACCAATCCACAAGGAGGTATACAGTAGTATTTCAATATACAGACCTGAAATTCAAGACAGCACTAATAGCTAAAGTGACTTATTTGTTATATGTTTATATATTGATGATTCATTGAGCATTGCTCAGCCCACAATTTTGATTGCTGTTTTGACACCTAGTGTCTATTGCCTAAAGGATACTGCATCTATTGGGGAGGTAAGATGAGCACACAAAGTTTTACAGTGATCAAAGCACATGCAATAATACAATTAAGTACTAAAATTTACAAAGCACCGAGTATATATTGCAGGGGAGTTCACAGGGAAGAGATATCAATGAGTAATACAAAAAAGGCTTTGCAGAGTTGGTGGAATATGGTGGGGCGTGGAAGGCTATGTAGAATTTCAGTAAGCAAAGAGAAAGGACAGAATTACAATCCACATAAAAAGAAGCACAGGCAAAAGTGGGGCTGAACATGATGCTTTCTCTAGACAGAGATGAGACAAGCATTTTCAAAGTTATGTATTGGGGGTCAGTCGAAAATTTAGTTGCTAAATGGAGTAAGGAAAAAATTATTTAAAAGTTGAAAATGTTTATACACACAGCCACATATATCTTTACATATTTATGTAACAGAAGACAAGACTCATAGAAGGGATTTTATTTTTTAAAACGAGTGGCATAATGAAATCAGTGTTTAGTAATATTTGACAGGCGGTAGAATGCAGGAGACTAGAATTCGCGTTTGTATCCAATCACCATGGTATGCTGGCCTACTTTTCATTCATTTCTTCCCCCAATATTTATTGCTTGACTACTTTGTATCAGTTCTCCTTCTCGGGATACAGAGATATGCAACACAAACAAGATCCTAGCACACAAGGAGCTTACGATGTCCTTGTAAAGGCAATATATCAGAAAGTCACAAATGCAGCGAGAGAAAAGAAAGGCAATTTCAGACCTGGACAAGGGAGTTAGGCGCAAGATGGCAGAATAGTAGATGATTACCAAGGGAATAAAAAGAACAAGATTCCATACCTGGATAACTGCAGGAATGTTTGTCCCACTGACAGAAAGGAGAAGTGAGAAACAAGGCTGGTTGAAAATGGAAAATAAGTTCACTTTTGGACATACTGATTTTGATGTGATAGCAACACAGCTAATTCAGTGGCAAAAGAAATATATGCTAAAATAAGACATTTTTTAAAAAGAAAAAATATGTATCAGCATATATGTATGAACTTCTGTGAGAAAAATATTTTAAAAACTTTATCTTTAATGAATAGATTCTCTGCTGTAAAATAGGTATTTATTACCTGTGGTAATAAATAGATTCTAATTTGTACTATATCCCAACTAGAAGATGTTTTTAAAACTCCCAAACTCCACTTTAGAATTAAGCAAATTTTATCTTTTCTATATGAGTTGTGTTTGTTTGTTTTTAATCAACCAAGTTACTACCCATAAGGGAGACAGAACTGACCTGAATCAAAAACCTGCAGTAATCAATAGGAAACTATTTCAACAGTGAGTAGGTTTACCAGGAATGTTTAATGATTAAACCAAAGCCACAGAAGTTATGAAGCCTCCGTGTCCCCATGTGTTAAAGATTCATTTTCGTCCAGGTAGCTGCGTCTTTACTATAGGCAAAGAGAACTTGATAGTCAAAGGGATTATTTGTTCCTAAAACATAGATGTTCCTGACTTCTTTTTATGCCTGGCTTCTTTACATCCAATGCCTTTTGATAATGTTCAAAACAAAAAAGAAATGTAGGACTCCATCTGGAGTCTTACAAATATCACCCAATTCAATTCTCATACTGTGGTTGACTGCTAAAATGTCCATACAGTCAATCAAGTTGATTGGATAAGATGGGCTGCCTTACAGGTTTGCCTTTTACATGTGACTGAATAAGCTTTCGGTGAAACAATATCCTTTCTTCCTTACTACCACCAAATGGGGGTATGTGTGATTTAGTTTCCACCTATTGCTACTTTCATGATTTCTTGCTGCTAACTCTATCTCACTTTCCTGCTTGATGAACACCTTGCTGATATCTGCATGTCTGGTGAATTCAACTTTACAGTTATTTCTTAGGTAGGATTGGATTAGCCTATAAGGTGATGATGCATCTATCTGTAGAGTATTGAAAAATAATATTCTGTTTCTTTACATTGAGAGAGGTAGACAGATAGATCTATAGAAGCATCAGATCTGTCTCCTGCATGAACACTAACTGGCATCCAGGGCACTTGCCTGACCTACTCATTAGAGAAATCACAATACTGTAGCCATACAGTATTGATTGAAGTCAATATCGCTTTAAAACCAAGATGCTGTCCATGTAGCAATGCAGTAGTAATGAATCCAAATATTCCTCACAATTGGTAAATAGAACCAGAAAAACAAGTTTGCTCTTTACCATGCTAACATCTGCCAGAATTTTATCGTGAAAGTTTGCCTCACTGGAAGCAAGGCAACTACTGTCATCAGCTTCTAGCTAATGAATTTATGGAGGCTACTTGCAGTTAGTCACAATTAGCAACAGTGTAGGGATTTGAGTACATTTGCTAGACACCACCAAGACACGCTCTTATTCTTTTCATTACAAAGTATGAGAAAGATAAAATACACCTTTTAAATTATGAAGAGATTTGCATGGTTTAAAACAAAGTGGTGCAAACACAAAGCTAAAAATATCAATCCTCCATCTCTTACAAATATCTTTAACTAGGCAAAAGCTTCTTCCCAAGGATTCATTTTTGACATTGTAAGAGAAATATAATATATAAAATCCATATTTATTTATAAGATTTTCAAAATATCAAACAGTAATTATTATGTCATTAGGTGCAAAATTCTATGTTGTGTATTAATATTGAAAAAAATTTTAATCTTCTAAATAATTAAGTCAAGAATGAAAACTAGGTTTCAAATCTCATGCTAACTCAAATCAATTAGTAGCTTCTGGAACACTGGTTTTGTTTGTTTTGTTTTAAAGCAGTTTTATTCACACACCATACAATCCATCCACAGTATAAAATCAGTGGCTCTCAGTGTAATCACAGAGTTGTACATTCATCACCACAATTTATTTTAGAACATTTTCATTGCTCCAAAAAGTAAACTCCCAAACCCCAATAATAACCTTCTATTATTGACACTTAGCATTGGTGTGGTATCTTTGTTACAAAGGATGAATGAATATTAAAATAATGCTGTTGACTATAGTCCCTAGTTTGCATTAGGTGTATTTTTCCCCATATACCACCCTATTATTAACCCCTTGTAATAGGGACATATATTTGTTCTAGTTCATGGAAGAACATTCTTATATTTGTACTATAAACCACATTCATTGTCCACAACAGTGTTCACTAGGTTATGCAATCCCATGTTTCATCCTCTAGCTTTCCTTCTAGTGACATACACAACCCTAAAGTTCCCCTTTTAACCACAATCACACTCAATTCAGCACTGTTAATTGCACTCATAAAAATGTGCTACAATCACCTCTATCCATTTCCAAAAATTTACAATAAACCTTATTGAAAATTCTGCACAAATCAAGCATCAGCTCCTCATTCTCTACCTTCATCCTATCTCCTGGTAACCTATATTCTAGATATTAACTCCATGAGTTTGTTCATTATAATTAGTTCATATTAGAGAGATCATACAATATTTATCATTTTCTCTCAGGCTTATTTCACTGAACATAATGTCTTCAAGGTTCATCTATGTTGTCGCATGCATCAGGACTTCATTTCTTCTTACAACTGAAAAATATTCCATCATATGTATATACTACATTTTCTTTATCCATTCATCATTGATGGAAACTTAGTTTTTTTCCATCTTTCAATAATTATGAATAATGCCACTATGAACATTGGTGTGCAAATATCTGTTCAAGTCCCTGGTTTCAGTTCTTCTGAGTATATAACTAGTAGCAGGGTTGCTGGGTCACATGCCAATTCTGTATTTAGCTTCCTAAAGAACCACCAAACCATCTTCCACAGCACCTATACTATTCTACCTTCCCACTAGCAATGAATAAGTGTTCCTATTTCCCCACATCCTCTCCAACAGATGTAGTTTTCTGTTTGTTTTTTTAAATAGTGGTCATTCTAGTTGGTGTAAAATGATATCTTATTGTGGATTTGATTTGAATTTCCCTAATCACTAGTGATGTTGAGCATATTTTCATGAGTTTTTTAGCCATTTGGATTTCCTCTTTGGAAAAATGTCCATTCAAGTCTTCTAGGTTGTTTGTCTATTTGTTGTTGAGTTGTAGAAATTCTTAATATAATCTGGATATTAAACCCTTATTGAATATATGGTTTCTGAATATCTTCTCCCATTGAGTAGGCTACATTTTCACTTTCTTGACAAACTCCTTTGAAGTTCAAAAATATTCAGTATGGAGAGGGTCCCATTTATCTATTTTTTTTCTTTAGTTGCTTATTCTTTGGGTGTAACATTTAACAAACCCAGCCTACAACAACATCTTAAAACTGCTTCCTTACATTTTCTTCTAGGTGTTTTATGGTCCTCACTTTTATATTTAGGTCTTTGTTCAAATTTCTGTTAATTTTTGTGTAAGGTGTGAGATAGAGGTCTTCTTTCATTTTTTGGATATGGATATCCAGTTCTCCCAGCACCATTTGTTGAAGCCACTGTTCTTTCCTGATTGAGTGGACTTGGCAGCCTTGTCAAAAATAAATTGACTGGGGAACAGATGTGGCTCAAGAAGTTAGGTGCCCACCCTCCCACATGTGGGGTCCCAGGTTCGGTTCTTGATGCCTCCTAAAGAAGACAAGCAGATGCAAAGAGCTGATGCAATATGCTGATGCAATGAGCAGACACAATGAGCAGGGAACAGATGTGGTTCAAGCAGGTAGGCACTCGCCTCCCACATAGGAGGTCCCAGGTTCGGTTCCTGGTGTCTCCTAAAGAAGATGGGCAGACAACAACTGTACACAATGAACATACAAGTGGACACATGAGCAGACACAATGAGCAAAGACAACAAGCAGACAATGAGCGGAAACAATGAGCAGACAGACAAGGAAGCCATCTCGGTGGAGAGGGGGATGTCAGTTGACCATAGTTGCAAGTCTTCATTTCTGAATTCTCAATTAAATTCTAATGATCAATATGACTATCTTTATGCGAGTACCATATTGTTTTTTTGTTTTGTTTTGTTTTGATTTTCTTTTTAAACTTAATTGTTATTTCTAAGTATTTTTTAACAAATCAATTTTATTGATACATATTAATAAATCCATCCAAAGGGTAAAATCAGTGGTATTCAATGTAATCACATATTTGTGAATTCATCACTTCAATCATTCTTAGAGCACTTTCATTATTCCAATAATAATAAACAAAAAACAAACAAACAAAAATCATCTCTCAATCTCTCTATGCTTCCCCTGTCATAAATAGCTGCTATTCTGTTTCCTTCTCTCTAGTATATATGCATTTATATTTTGTGAAAATAGTCTTATATATGCAAAATCACTCATATTTGTGTTTTACATAAGGTTTTATTATCTTATAATGTCCATGTTACAGTTTACATTTCCTTCTAGTAATATACATGACCTTAGAATTTCCCTTTCAACCACTGTCATAACCATATAATAGCTCTGCTAGTAACAAACACCATGATATGCTTTCACCATTTCTATTCATTTCCAAAGATTTACAAACAACCTTTTTACTAATTCTGCACAGAAAACCCTCAGCTTTCCATTCTCTACCCTCCTATTTTCTGGTGACCTATCTTCTAATTATTAATGCCATGAGTTTACACAATATATTTAGTTCATAATAACACAATCATACAGTATTTGTCCTTTTGTGCCTGGCTTGCTTCACTCAAAAATATATCCTCCTGGTTCATTCATGTTGTCATATGCTTCATGACTTCATTTCTTCTTACTGTTGCATAATATTCCATCGTGTGTATACACCACAATTTGTTTATCCATTCATCAGTTAATGGACATCTGGGTTGTTTCCAATTTTTGGCAATCATGAACAGTGCCACTATGAAAATCAGTGTGAAGATGTCTGTTCGTGTCTCTGCTCTCAGTTCTTTTGGGTTACCTAGTAATGGTATTGCCGGGTGCCATGGCAAGTCCATATTCAATTTCCTTAGGAACTGCCAAACAGTCCTCCACAGTGGCTGTACCATTCCACATTCCCGCCAACAGTGAATAAGTGTTCCTATCTCTCTACATCCTTTCCAATATTTACAGTTTTCTGACTTTATATTAGCAGTCAGTCTAATAGATGTGAAATGATATCTCATTGTAGTTTTGATTTGCATTTCCCTAATCATTAGTGAAGTTGAAAATTTTTTTCATGTGTTTCTTCGCCATTTATACTTCTTTGGACAACTGTCTTTTCAAATATTTTGCCCATTTTTAAATCTGGTAGTTTGTCTTTTTATTGTTGAGTTGTATGATCTCTTTGTATAGCATTGATATTAAACCCTTATCAGATATGTGATTTCCAAATATTTTCTCCCTTTGAGTCAGCTGTCTTTTTACTCTTTTGACAAAGTCCTTTGAAGTGCAAAAGTGTTTGAGCAGGTCCATTTGTGTATTTTTTTTCTTTTGTTGCTCATGCTTTGGGTGTAAGGCTTAAGAAACTACTGCTTACTACAAGACCTTGAAGACATTTTCCTACATTTTCTTCTAGGACTTTTACGGTTGTTGTTTTTATATTTAGGTCCTTGAACCATGTTTAGTTAATTTTTGTATAAGATATGAGATAGGGGTCCCCTTTCTTTCTTTTGAATATGGATAGCCAATTCTCCCAGTACCACTTGTTGAGTAGACTCTTCTGACTTGGCTGAGAAAGCTTGACCACCTTGTGAAAAATCACTTGACTGTAGAAGTGAAGGTTTATTTCTGATATCTTGTTTTGGTTTCATTGGTCAATGTCTCTGTCTTTATGCCAGTACCATGCTGTTTTTATCACTGTAGCTAAGTAATATGCTTTAAAGTCTGGAAGTGAGAGTCCTCCAACTTCATTCATCTTTTTAAAGAACTTCTTGGCTATTCAGGGGCCTTACCCTTCCAAATAAATTTTATAATTTGTTTTTCCATTTCTGCAAAAAAAAAAAAAAGCTGTTGTGATTTTTATTGGAATTTTGTTGAATCTGTTAACCAGTGTGGGCAGAATTGACATCTTAATGATATTCAGACTTCCTATCCATGAACACAGAATGCCCTTCCATTTATTTAAGTCTTCTTCAGTCTCTTTCAGCAATGTTTTGTAGTTTTCTGAATACAGGTCCTTTATTTCCTTGGTTAAGTTAATTCCTAAATATTTGATTGTTTTATTTGGTATTATAAATGGAATTATTTTACTGATTTCCTCCTCAGATTACACATCAGTAATGTATAGAAACACTATTGATTTTTGCATATTAATCTTGTATCCCACCAATTTGCTGAGCTCATCTATTATTTCTAGTAGATTTTTTTGTGGATTTTTCAGGAAATTCTAGGTATAAGATCATATCATCAACAAATAGTGAAAATTTTAGTTCTTCCTTTCCTATTTAGGTACCTTTTATTTCTTTATCTACCCTAATTGCTCTAGCTAGAACCTCTAGCACAATATTGAATAGCAAGGGTGACATTGGGCATCCTTGTCTTGCTCCTGATCTCAGCAGGTAAGCTTTCAGTCTTTCACCATTGAGTACAATGCTAGGTGTAGGTTTTTCTTATATGCACTTTATCATATTGGGAAAGCTCCTTCTATCCGTATCTTTTGGTGTGTTTTTATCAAGAAAGGGTGCTGTATTTTGTCAAATGCCTTTTCTGCATCAATCGAGAGGATCATGTGATTTTTCTTCTTCAATTTATCAATGTAGTTTATTACACTAATTGAGTTTTTTGTGTTGAAACATCCTTGCATATGTGGGATAAAACCCACTTTATCATGGTATATAATTCTTTTAATGTGCTTTTGAATTCTGTTTGCAAGTATTTTCTTAAGAATTTTTGCATCTGTATTCTCTAGAGATATTGGTCTGTAATTTTCTTTTTTTGTAGTATCTTTATCTGGTTTTGGTATTAGGGTGATCTTGGCTTCATACAATGAATTTGGTAGCATTCTTTCCTCATCAATTTTTTGGAAGAATTTGAGCAAGATTGGTTTTAGATTGTCTTTAAATGATTGGAAAAATTCACCTGTAAGCTATCTATTCCCAGGCTTTTCATCTTTCGGAGTTTTTTGATGACTGTTCAATCTCTTCACTTGTGATTGATTTATTGAAGTTTTCTATTTCTTCTAGAGTCACTGTAGGTGACTCCTGTGTTTCTAAGAATTTGTCCACCTCCTCTACATTGTCCAGTTTTTTGGCATACAGTTGTTTATAGAATCCTCTTATGTTCTCTCTTATTTCTGCAAGGTCACTGGTAATGTCCACCCTCTCATTTCTCATTTTATTTCTTTGCAACCTTCCTCTTTTTTTTCTTTGTCAGTCTTACTAAGGGTTTGTCAATCCTGTTGACCTTCTCAAAGAAACAATTTTTGGTTTTGCTGATTCTCTGTATCATTTTTTGCTGTTCTCAATTTCATTTATTTCTGCTCTGATCTTTACTATTTATTTCCTTTTGCTTGGTTTGGGATTAGCTTGCTGTTCTTTTTTTGTTCCTCTAGGTGTGCAGTTAGATCTTCAATTTTAGCTCTTTCTTCTTTTTTTAATGTAAATATTGAGGGCTACAAATTTCCCTCTGAGCACTGCTTTTTCAGTGCCTCATAGGATTTGATATGCTGTGTTTTCACTTTCATTCATCTCAAGATATTTGCTGAATTTTCTTGTAATTTCTTCTTTGACCCTCTGAACACTTAAGAATGTGTTGTTTAATCTTCATATACTTATAAATTTTCCCTTTTTCCAATCACTATTGATTTCCAGCTTCATTCTGTTATGATCAAAGAAAGTGTTTTGTATAATTTCAATCTTTTAAAATTTATTGAGACTTGTCTTGTAACCCGACATATGGTCTATCTTAGAGAAGGATCCATGAGCACTTGAAAAGAAATTACATTCTGCTGTTTTGGGGTGCAGTGCTCTGTAGATATCTGTTATGTCTAGCTCATTTATCATATTATTCAATTTCTCTATTTCTATATTTATCCTCTGTCCAGATGTTCTATCCAATACTGAGAGTGGGGTATTGAAGTCTCCAACTATTATTGTAGAGACATCTATTTCTCCCTTTAGTTTTGCATGTGCCTCAGGTTAGGTGCATAAATATTTAATATAGTTATTTCTTCTTGGTGAATTTCTCTTTTATTAATATATAATGACCTTCATCCCTCATAACAATTTTGCATTTGAAATCTATTTTGTGCAATATTAGTATTGCTACTCCATCTCTTTTTTGGTTATTATTTGCATAGAATATCTTTTTCCAACCCTTCACTTTTAACCTGATTATGTCTTAGGTGGGAATCTTGTAGACAACATATAGACAGCTCATATTTTTTCATCCATTCTTTCAGTCTATGTCTTTTGATTGGGGAGTTCAAGCCATTAACATTCAATGTTATTACTGTAAAAGCATTACTTACTTCATCTATTTTGTCCTTCAGTTCTCTGTTGTTATATCATTCTATTGTCTGTCTTCTTACCCTTTAGTCTACTTTTCCAAATAATCTTCATTTCTAAACTCTTCTCCAAATCTCTCACCCTTGTTTTATCCTTTCAGCTGCTATACTCCCTTTAGTATCTCTTTTAGTTCTGGTCTTTGGTAACATATTCTATCAGTTTTTGTTTGTCTGTGAAGACTTTGAACTTGCCCTCATTTTTGAGAGACAGTTTTTCTGGATACAGAATTCTTGGCTGGCAGTTTTTCTCTTTCAGTATGTTAAATACATCATACCACTATCTTCTCACCTCCATGGTTTCTCATAGAGGTTGGCACTTAATCTTAATGTGTTTCCGTAGTACGTGATGCTTTGCTTTTCTCATGCTGCTTTGAGAATCCTCTCTTTATCTCTGATATTTGTCATTCTGAATAGTAGGTGTCTCGGGGTAGGTCTATTCGGACTTATTCTGTTTGTGGTGCTTTGTCTTTGGATATTGATATCTATGTCTTTCATAAGGATTGGGAATTTATTGGTCATTATTTCTTCATTTATTCATTCTGCCCCTTTTTCATTTTCTTTTCCTTCTGGGACACTGATAATGTGAATGTTTGTGCTTTTTGCATTGTCATTCAATTCCCTGAGACTCTGTTTCATTTTTAACATTCTCTTCTCTTTCTGTTCTCCTGTCTTTTCCAGTTCAGGTGTTCTGTATTTAAAATCACCAATTCTATCTTTGAGCAATTCAAATATGCTCTTATGTGTCTCTAATATATTTTTAGTCTCCTCCATAGTGCCTTTTATTCTCATAAGGTCTCTTACTTTCCTTTGCAGGCTTTCTTCTTTATGCTCATCCAGTGTCTGAATATGCCTTATTTCTTTAGTCATATTTTCTTAAAATTCTTTGAAGTGATTTAGGAGAGTTGTGTGATCATCACTGATTAATTGTCTTAAATCCTGTATCTCTTCAGGATATTTGGTTAGTTCCTTTGGCTGGGTCATCTCTTTCTGTTTCCTAGTATGGCTTGTAAATTTTTTCCCTGATGTCTAGGTATCTGAATATGTAGGTGTATTTACTCTGATGGCCAATTTCTCTCTCTTGCCTATTGTTTTCTTATTTCTTTTTTACAGCTCTTCTTTTATATTTCAACTTATTCTAAGTCTTTAAAATTTCCCAGCTTTTGTTATCAGAATCAGCCTAGGGACTCACTAATGGGTCACAGGTTTTCTCCCAGGGGTTAGGATACAAAGAGTACCATAAACAGTTTTTGTCCATGCAATATCTATACCAGCCAGTAGATGGCGATGACCCCACATCTTTCCATATAGGTGTTTCAGTCTTGGCTTTCCTGTGTTCCTGCGTTGAATCTCCAGAGTGGAGTTTCAAAGTGGCCTCTGCTGGCCAAATTCATTGAAGTAAAGCCCCCTGACTCCCCCTCACTTTTCCCTTGAAACAGCTGATAGGGAAGAAGATGCCTGTTCCCCTCTCAGTCAGCAGCAGTGAGCCAGGAGTTTTACCCCAGCTTAATATCTTGGGAGTGGGGAAAGGGAGCCCTTTCCAGCCACCATGGGGCTTGGTAACTCACGTTTGTTGTTTCAGCTTCTTCATCTCTCTGTCCCTCACCCACCTGGGAGTTGTGTAGCACTGTCTTAGTCTGCTGACCCCAAAAGCAGGTCCCTTGGACAGCTTTTGGCTCATGTTTTTGTGAGAGCATTGAGGTCTGCCTGTTAGATTGACACCATCTTCCCACAATCCTTCCCACATGTTTTGACCAAGGTAGCTTAATAATATCCTTTAACATCGGGAAGTGTGAGTCCTTCAACTTCATTCTTTTTTTCAAGATATTTTTAGCTATTCTGGACCTTTTATCCTTCCAGATAAATTTGGTAATTGGCTTTTCTATTTCTGCAAAGTAGGCTGTTAGAACTTTGATTGACATTACATTGAATCTGTAAATCAGTTTGGGCAGAATTGAAAACTTAACAATCTTTAGTTTTCCAATCCATGAACTTGGAATGTTCTTCCATTTCTTTGGGTTTTCTCTGATTTCATTTAGCAATGTTGTGTAATTTTTTGTGTACAGGTCTCTTACCTCCTTGGTTAAATTTATTCCTAGGTATTTTATTCTTTTAATGCTATTGTAAATGGAATTTTTTCTGGATTTCCTCCTCAGAATGCTCATTACTAATGTATAGAAACATTGAATTTTGCATGTTGATCTCACATCCTGCCACTTGGTCTACTTGTTTATTAGCTCTAGTAGCTTTTTTGTGAATTTTTCAGGACTTTCTATATATAGTATCATGTCATATGCAAATAGTGAAAGTTTTACTTCTTCTTTTCCAGTTTGGATGCCTTTTATTTCTTTATCTTGCCTAATTGCTCTAGCTAGAACTTCTAACACAGGTTGCATAAGAGTGGTGACAGTGGGTATCCTTATCTTTTTCAGTCTTAGAGGGAAAGCTTTCAGTCTTTTACAGTTGAGTATGATGTTAGCTGTGTGTTTTTCATATATGCCTTTGATCATGTTGAGGAAGTTTCCTTCTATTCCTATTTTTCTTAGTGTTTTAATCAAGAAAGGATGCTAGATTTTGTCAAATACCTTTTCTGCATCAGTCAAGATGTTCATGAGTTTTTTCCTCTTCAGTTTGTTAATGTAGTGTATTACATTAATTGATTTTTTTTGCATTGAACCATCCTTGCATACCTGTGATAAAATACACCACATGATAAAATACATGTGATCATGGTGTATAATTATTTTAATGTGTTGTTGGATTCTATTTATGAGAGTGGTATACTGAAGTCTCCAAATATTAATATAGAGATGTAATTCTCTGTTCAGTTTTGCCAGTGTTTGCCTCATGTATTTTGGGACACTATGGCTGATGCATAAATATTTATGATTATTATTTCTTCTTGTTGGATTACCACTTTTATTAATATATGATGTCTTTTTTTGTCTCATTTAACACTATTAGTTTTAAAGTCTCTTTTGTCTGATATTACTATAGCTACTCAGACTCATTTTCAGTTACTACTTGCCTGGGATATCTTACACTTTCAACTTATTTGTGTCTTTGAGTCTATGGTGAGTCTCTTGTAAATAGCATATAGTTGGATCATTCTTTTTATCCATTCTGCCAATCCATTCTGGTGTCTTTTGATTGGAGAGTTTAATCCATGTCCTGTCTTCTAGCTCACTGATCCTTTCTTCTGCCTGTTCAAATCTGCTGTTGTCTGCCTCTGGTGTATTTTTAATCTCATCTATTGTACCTTTCACTCCCATACATTCTATTATTTTTCTTTGCATGCTTCCAAATTCCTCTTTTTGCTCACCCAGTGTCTCCTTAATATCCTTTATCTCTTTAGTCATATTTTCCTTTATCTCCTTGAATTGATTTAGGAGATTTATTTACTCTTTGATTAGTTGTTTCAAATTCTGTGTCTCCTCTGACTTTTTAATTTGTTGCCTTAACTTTGCTATATTAAAAATATAACTTTGTTATCTTCCTGTTTCTTAATATGGCTTGTAATTTTTTTCACTGATGTCTAGACATCTGATTTCTTGATTAGTTTACTCTGAGGTATCGTTTATTTCTCTTGCCTAGGATTTTATTGTTAATTGGCTATGTGTTAAGGCTCTTCTTTGACACTTGTTCAACTTATTCTAGATATCTAGAATTTCCCATGTTTAACTGATCAAAACAGGGTCAGAGACCAAAAAGGGGTGCAGACCAGTTCCAAAGGGCTTGGGGAGAAGGCCAGGAAGGATGCCAGAAAGCTCCCCACTTCTTATTTTTCAGGTTTCCAAAGCTGCACTTTCCTGACCTGCCAAGCAGTTGGCACTCTTTGGCAAACCTTTACCCCCAACCTTAGGAGGAAGTGTATCTATACAACCTCCACTGGGTAGTGTTGAATCAGTGCCCAAGAGGATGGGCAATCTAGAACTATGATTCAAAGCTGGAACGTAGCAGTCCAGACACACTGATCAAAAGCCACACTTGGCCATCAGCCATGCCCCCCTTTTTTCCTGGGGAGGAAGACCTCCATGCTACTCTCTGTCCACAACAACTGGCCCCAGTAAATACCTGAGGCTATTTGCCTCAAGGGTGGGGGATAGGAGACAGCCCCTGCCATGAGGGTGATTCAATCATGTGGTTTTTGCTGCACTTACTCAGTTTCCCCATCTCACTTTTTCCTTGATGCTGTACAGTGTTCCTCTAGTCTCAGGAGCCCCAGAATATTTGTTTTGGACAGTTCATGCCTGTACTTTAGCTGTTTTTGGAAGAGGAGTGAGCCCTGCAGCTCCCTACTCCACCATCTTTCTGGAGCAATTCATTTTAAGAGAATTACATGGTTATTTCTGGGCTCAGTCAGAAACAGTGCCATGATAGATGCATGATGGCTGCAATGGGTAAGGAAGAAACAGTGACTACTCTGACTGCCATGAATTTTCCATCCCAACTTAAGGCAATTTGGGACAAGCCTAGCAGTTACAGCAGGCTAAATAAAAACATTAATGAGTAGTGATTACCAAAGAATTACCAAAGTTCTAAGTTCTATAATGTACCTATGTGCCATTCAACCAGCTCTGCACTTCTGACACAAGACTATATGCCATGCAAAGAATTTATTCTCCCAATAATAACTTAATAGGGCAACATTACATTTATAGAAAGTATGTGAGAGTTTTGTTGAGTATCTACTATAAGTATTCAGCTATACTTCTTTCATTGTGTTGGGAATATTTCCGTGATTTGAAGGATAATGGGATTAGATCATGTGTGGTAAAAACTTTTAAAAAATATTTGAATAAAAAGCAATATATAAATTTATCCAGAGTCTGAATGTGAAGCCTGCCTCCATCCAAATCTACTAAATGCCTTCAAATGGGAAGCAAATGTCTAATTCCAAAATCTTGGGTCAAGGTTATAGAAGCAGATAGCACACTGCATCAGGAAAGGGGCAGAGATTGAGCTTGGCAAGCAGCTGCCAATACCTTCCTTATATTTTCAAAAAAATGTGATTAAACCATTCCAGACTCTAAGAATATGTCCAATTGGCTACGTATCAGACCAATGGGTATATGAGTAAGAACACAAGTTGAAATTGTACAGTTGTATGCTGAATTTGGAAGCAGTAGTAGAATTTTTGATCATTCATTTTGGTCTGAACTGATTTTAAATACTGTCCTTACTTTATCAGATAATCATGTAAACTACTGCATCTCTTCAACAGGACCAACTTGGCTCTAATGTTTCATGAACTGAAATCCAAATTTCTTCCACAATAGGTTTTCAGTACCACCATTTTAATAATATTTTAGTCTATTTTCAAAGACTTTGGTAAAATACATCACCAATTAAAATATTATGTAGTTTATTTATAATGATTATTCTTATTTGTTACTGCCATAGTGAAATAAGTACCTGTATTAGTCAGCCAAAGGGGTGCTAATGTGAAATACCAAAAATGGGTTGGTCTTTATAAAATAGGGTATTTATTTGGAGTAGAATTCCACAGATGCCAGGCCATAAAGTGTTAGGTTTCTTCTCTCACCAAAGTCCATTGCCACATGTTGGAGCAAGACAGCTGCCTACGTTTGCCAAGGTTCAGGCTTCTTGTGTTCCTCTCTTCCCGGGGCTACGTTTCTTTCCAGGCTTAGCTCTTCTGGTTCCTCGACAATGTCAGCTGTGACTATTAGGCGAATGGCTCACTTCTCTTCTCCTGGGGCCTTCTCTCCAACATCAAAACTGCTTCTCAAAAAACTGTCTCCTCTGTCTTTTGCCTTGCCTTTTATATTCGATTCCTCACCCACCAAGGAGTGGGGCTCAATGCCCTACTGATGTGGCCCAGTCAACACCCTAATCATAACTTAATCTTGTACAGATTAACATATCAGTTGACAAGCATAATCCAATTATATTTTTGGAATTCATAATTACATCAAATTGCCAAACGGTTACAGTACCTAAAGCTGATGACTTGAACTCTGCAATTAAAAATTTGTGCCAACTAGACAGGAAATGAGAAACTGTGATGACTATTCTAGAATTATAAGAATTAATTTTTGAATTTTTTATTATTAATTAGAGAGCCTCTGAAGCTTAGATAAGTTTTTGCATTTGAGGGGAAAGAAAAAAATAACAGGATATAACTAGGCCAAAATAGATAAGGGGTTTATGATTTACTAATTTAAATAGTATGTCATTTATTTAAAAAATAAAAGATTGATAGCAAAATTAATCTTTTAAAAAAATTCTGTTTAGAAGTGAGTTTTAAAGAAATTTGATAAACAAAATGAAACTGAAATCAACTTGATCTTGACTACAAATGCATAGAAACTGTTGACATTATGCCTACCAGAACTGCGAGATATTAGAAAGTGATATTAATTTTCTTACTCACAACTATGCAGTTTCTGTAGAACCTAATATGGTTGTGTCTGGCAGACAACAGGCTCTCAAAAACCTAAATTAAGAAATAAATACTAGAGCATCGACCAAGAAAATATTCAGGTTACAGGCACTTAATGTAATAAATCAAGTAAAACCTGCTACTTTTTCTTTCCTGATCCCATTGAGGGTTGTTAAAGGTATGGAACAAAGGATGAAAAGGAATGACAGGAAAATTTAGAAAATTTTATTATACAGCACAAAATTTATTTCCCATTGAGTAATGTGTATAATAATGATGATGAATTACATGATCTTCAGAGCCCTATTCATTATGGAATATTACGAGTTGTTAGTGTTTATTAAAACATATTCATGTATTATTCAATACATGAATTCAACCTAATTTATTTTATAGACATTATATTTTTTATGTAATGAAAACCAGTACAACTTTCTAACAGCTTTAATTAAAACATGCTGTGGCTGTTGGGCAGTTTGATGTAATTATGAATTCCAAAAATATAATTGGATAATGCTTGTAAACTGATCTGTTAATCTGGGCATGACTAAGTTATGATTAGGGCGTTGACTGGGCCACATCAGTAGGGCTTTGAGCCCTACCCCTTGGTGGGTGAGGAATCGAATATAAAAGGCAAGGTAAAGAACAGAGTAGAAGCAGTTTTTGTGAAGCAGTTTTGATGTTGGAGAAAAGGCCCCAGAAGAAGAGAAGTGAGCAGTTCGCCTGATAGTCTACAGCTGACCTTGTGGAGGAACCAGAAGAGCTAGGCCCGGAGAGAAACGCAGCCCAGGGAAGAGAGGAACACAAGAAGCCTGAACCCTGGCAAAAGTCCGCAGCTGTCTTGCTCCAACACGTGGCAATGAACGTTGGTGAGAAGAAACTTAACGCTTTATGGCCTGGTATCTGTGGACTTCTACCCCAAATAAATACCCTTTATAAAGACCAACCTATTTTTTTTTTTTTTTATTATGGGTAAAAATCAAAATTCTCACAATACATACAAACATTTGTAAAATGATATATAAATATATATGCATATATGTGTATTTGCTTACAAAAATGTTATTTATATATATATATATATATATATATATATATATACATATATTTTAAGAGGTGCTTAGATTACCTAAAATATTACACGGAACCAACTGGGATTCCCATGTTGCCCACCTCCCACACCTCCCACCACATCCCACACAAAGACCAACCTATTTTTGGTATTTCACATTAGCACCCCTTTGGCTGACTAATACTCATGCCAATTCTATTAGCAATCACTTTTTTTACAAAGTACACTCCTTAAATTTTTCTCACTGATAACATCAAATTTTTTCCATTATTATCAATTATATTAATATTGCATACCAATAATGTTCTTAGAAAATGCATAATTCATATTAAAGTAATATTCCATTCTAGGATATTTGAAAATGTTCCACTATGAAAAGGAAATTCTTTTAAGTGTAAAGAAGAAATACCTAGCATGCTACTCAAAACCATATACAATATGTAAAATGGAAGTATATTTTAGTGAGAAAAAAATTTATCAGTTTAGTGGTTGAGACTGTTTTATCACTAGGCACATCAATGATGTTTAGACAGGACAAGTAAATAAATAACTAGTTCTATTTACATTTTAGGTACGTTTGTGTTAGCCTAATTCCTTTATAAAAATGATTTTTCAAACTTCTGTATTAGATTGCTGACACAATAATTCTTCCCATTTCTGCACCAAACCTCTTTTTTAAAATTTTTTATTAACAAGTTTATTTCAAATTCACAAAAATAAAAGAACAGAAAAAGGTAGCTCAACAATTTATGGAAACATTACCCCTAAAAAGTTCTTTTTCAGGTACTTTTATGTCATCTATTTCATTTGCTAACTCATTTGTTCCTCTAGTATTCATAAAGATACACAGATGAACACAGATTAATTAAATGACATAGTCAAAGTCTCCTTATTAATGAAAAAAAATGAATAAGAAATAAAACCTCTTTGAAATGTGACTTTCGTGCACTTCTCATTAAGAGGCAGAATCTATTTCCTCAACTCTTGGTAAGCCTCGTGTCTTCCTTTGACCAGTGGAATATGACAGAATATCTGCTGTGGGAGTTCTGAGCCCTGGCTTTAAGAGACCTTGCAACCTCTGCTCTCAATCTTTTAGAATGCTGCAGCTACCATGTGCAGCTAGCCTCACTGAGCATGAGAGACAACATACAAAGGCCCATTTTACAGCCAACACCAACTGTCAAGCATATGACGGACCATCTTAGATCATCCAGCTCCAGTCAAGTGGCCTAGTGACTGTGGCTGCCTGCAAATAAGAAATAAGCTCATGAAGAGATGTCCAACATCATTAGTCATCAGGGGAATAAAAAATAATACCACAGTGAAATACAACTGCATAGCCACTAGAATGTCTAAAATTAAAAAGATAAACATAACCAAGTTTTGGAAAGTATGTGGAACACTGGAACTCATACATTTCTGGTGGGATTGAAAAATGGAGAAAGAATCCAGTTGTAAAAATAGTTTGGCATTTTCTTATGCAGCTAAATATGCATTTATCATTGTCCCAGCAATCCTACTCCTTGGCATGTATTCAAGAGAAATGAACCATACGTCCACATAAGACTTATATACTAATGTTCATAGCAGCTCTATTTATAATAGCCAAACTCTAAAACAACAAAATGTACATGGATAAACAAATATCACTATATCTATACTGTGGAATATTACTTAGCAATAGGAAGAAATGAATTACTGGAACATGCAACAATATGGATAAATATCTAAAGTATTACACCAAATGAAAGAAGCCAAAGCAAAAGACTATAATGTATGAAAACATTTATGTGGAATTATAGAAAAGAGAAAACCACAGTGACAGAAAGAAGATAGTGGATACTTAGACCCAGGGACTGGGAGAAGGAATTGACTGCAAAAAGGCACGAGAGAAATTTTTTTGTAGTGATAAAAATGTTCTGTATCTTAATTGTGGTAGTAGTTGCATGACTGCTTAAGACTGCCAAAATCATCAAACTTTACCCTTGAAATAAGTGAATTTTTTGGTGTGTAAACTATACTTCAAGCTGTGATGAAATAGGAAGGAAGAAGGAAGGAAGGAGGGGAGGGAGGGAGGGAGGAAAGAAGGGAGGAAAAGAGAAAAATGCCTAATGAACTTGTTTATGTGCTAATTGAAACTTTCTAGACAGGAGGTAAAAATTATCAGTTGGGTGCTTCTATTGTCACATGGTAAATTATGTTAAGTGAGATGAGCTAAAAAAGGAATTATATCAGTTTTCAAGCAGATTTTAGAGGAAGTATAAAGGGTGAGATTGTGCTGGTTTAGAAAATAAAATTGTTTCTCAATCCCAGTGTCACCTGCCTGCAAATATTCTCAAACTGAAAAATGGTCTCAGGGTAAAGATCAAATTATGAGTGTGTTTATAAAATCCTTTGTTATGACCTTGGAATGGTGTAAGGTAGTATCAAGTAATTCTTTTCAGACAGACAAAAGGGCACCAAAGTACCTTAATGAAAGGAGAGGCCTTCTTGGACAAGAATTTTCAGTGTGACTATTATCTAATGCACTAGACTATAACCTTATGCATGGGAAGCCCACAAAGGTTTTAAGGTGATTGTATCAGCTTTCATTAGCTGAGACAGAGATAGTTCAAAATGAAACAAGGTTTCCAGGTCCCTTACTTTCTATGACTAGAAAACAAGTTGAGAATTTGACCCAGCTACAAATACAAGCCATTTAGTATAGAAAAAAGAAATCTTCTTAAAAGACAAAACCAAAAGTACAAAAGGCAGAGCCATAAAGAATAACAGATTGAGGAACCACTATAGCCGAAATGAGCCCTAATCATGAACATATATCCATGTCTCTAGATTAAGAAAAGTCACACCGAAAAGCTATAGCCTCATCCTCATCCAGACCTGGACTTCAGCCTGATGTATTACTGGGAGGAGACTTTTGTGAGAGAGATGATTGTATTTTTCATGTGAGAGAGATGAGGATAATTGCAGCCATGGGAAGGACTATAGCATACTGTTTGCAAAGATAGGTATAATAGTTCCTCACATCCCTGACTCTATGGCCCTGTATTAATCAGCCAAAAGGGTGCTGATGCAAAATACCATAAATCTGTTGGCTTTTATAAAGGGTATTTATTTTGGGGTAGAAGCTTACAGTTACCAGTCCATAAAGCATAAATTACTTCCCTCACCAAAGTCTATTGCCACATGTTGGGGCAAGATGGCTGCCAATGGCTGCCAAGAGTTCAGGTTTCTTTGTTTCCTCTCTTCCTGGGGTTCTGTTTTTCTCTGGGCTCAGCTGCTGTGCTCTCTCCACAAGGCCAACTGTCTACTGTCAGGCTAATGGCTCTGTCTCTCTCCCAAGGGCTTCTGCCATGTCTAAAGAGCTGTCTCTGTTCCTCAGTGTTCTTCTCCTGTGTGTTCACCTCCTGGGCTCCAGCTCAAAACTCAAAACTCTGTCCTTTACATGTCTTTTCTCTGTGAGAAAATGCTTTACTGATGTGGCCGAATCAAAGTCCTAATCATAATTTAATCAATTAAAAGTGATACCTCTGACAGACCAGTTTACAAACATAATCCAATAACTATTTTTGGAATTCATAAACAATGCCAAACTGCTACAGCGCCTTTGCAAAGTGACTTTCCAATGCCTCTCCCAAGGGTTGGATTCAATTTCCCTACCCCTGGAATCTGACCTGACCTTGTGTCTTGCTTTGACCAACAGAATACAGCAGAATGTACATTGTAGGAGTTCTGAACTTTGGCCTCAAGAGACCTTACAGATGACACTTTTGCCCTCTTGTAACTCTCCTGTTACCATGTGAAGGAGCCCAGCCTAACCTCCTTAAGGACAAGAGACCATGTGGAGAGAGAAACTCAGCTGTTGGCCAGTACCAGTTACCAGGTATCTTAGACCATCCAGCCCTAGCTGATCCACCCAGTGACTGGAACTACCTGAGTGACTTCAGTCAAGGAAGCAGAAGAATTGCACTCCTGTGCCCAGTCCAAACTGATGAACCAAATAAGATCTTTTATGTATTTTTTAAGCTACTAAGTTTATCTACTAAGTTTTAGGGGTAGTTTTTTAAGCAGCAATACTATACTCATATAGCAATAGATACTCATACAGCATCTAAAAAAGAATATAAAAAGACATAACAAATTGTCTTTTGCATTTAATTTTTATATATTCTTGGTTATTCAATGAGATCAATACTTCCTCAAATTTTATATAACCTGAGATTACTTTATAATAGAAATTTTACATGATATTTTAACAAATTATCAGAAAAAAAATAATTGCATCATGGTGGACAATATCATTACTTTGGATGATAGTAAAGAGGACGATTGAATGTAAAAGTAAACTTAAAATATTTCTTGGCTTTGGTGGGTGTGATGTTTAAGTTCATTTGGCAACTTGGCCATGTTATGCTGTCCAGTTGTTTGGTCAAGGAAGCACTAGCCTAGTTGTTACTGTGAGAACATTCCATGGGCTTAAATCATTAGTAAATTGATTGCATTTATGGCTGATTACAACTACAATCATCTGAGGAAACCACCTTCAACAGTGAGAGACATCTCATCCAGTCATTTGAAGGCTTAAAAAGGAGAAGTGATGATTTCAGCAGTCAGAAGAGAGAATTTCTGTTTCTACTTCAGCCAGGTAGCTTCCCCTAGGGAATTTATTTAAAACCTTCACCAGAGTTCCCAGCCTGCAGCCTACCCTCTGCAATCTGGACTTGCTCATCCCCACAATCACATGAAACAATTCTTACAAAGCTCTCATAATATTTACAGACATCTCCTGTTGGTTCTGTCTTCCTAGAGAACCTTAATTAATACAATGGGTTAGCCCAAAAGAGCCACATTTTATAGATAAGAGAAAAATAGCATGTTACACTGGTTTGGAAAATGTATTTTATCTGAATTTTGAGTATTTATCTGAATAGTGAATGATGGTCTGGCTTGTAAGGTGTATTTTATCTAAATATTGAGTAATATTTCTTGCTTTGTCAATTGATTCCATTTCACTTTTCCCATACCTTACCTCTGACCAGTATTGTCCTAATTACTACTGTATGCACTCCAGTGGTTTCCTTTGAAACCAAAAAGGAAAAAATGCTAGCATGAGATCCCATCAATATAAGACCAAGCAGATATGCAGATTGTAAGTACCATCTTGTCTAAAAGCTATTTCTACTCTATAACTTTTCAACAAAAGTCCAAAATGCAAATATGACCTAAATGAAATACAGTCATTAAAATGGTGCCAGGTAAAAGAAGAAATTTGTCAGAATTTCCAGTTAGAATTATTTGATCAAGCATATGTCTTATGTTCTAATGGCAATGAAAGCCTCTGTTCAGACTGAGAAATAACCTTCAGCTGTGCAGTCAAAGAGAAACTGTACAGTCCAGCAGTAGCAAAATTGTTTTCCTGTGAGTCAGGTTGTACTAATAACACATGTGGATGACTTCATCCTTTTAACCAGGCCATTTGGGACTTAAGTCTCAGTCTTGCCGTCTCAGAGCATAAAACAACGTACAGTTAAACTTGGCACCAGAGATTGCCCCAAATCAGACCTTAAATTGCATAGGGACATAAAAAAAACAATAAAGCAGTTGAAAATGTGAAAATTTAATATCCTGGCTAATAAATATATTGGTTTAATGTTTACATTATAATAATCCTTGAGCGATTTTTTAAACTGACAATTTATTCATGATGTGTGTGTGTTTTCTGAAATGTATGTATTTCAGATATCTATTGCAGAGAAATATATTCAGTTTTTATTTCATCAGAAATATTTTTATGTTCAATTGTAATAATCCCTGCTTAAATTAAAATATGAAAATATATTTGGGAGAAAGATAGAAAGGTAGATACATATATCAGAGAAATATAGTTTTTTTTCATTAGGGATTATTAGTGACTTAATTTCTTAAGGATTATTAGGGATTATTCTATTGTAAATATTAAGCATATGCTTTGTTAATCCATAAAAATTCTTGATTCCAAAACAAAAAAAAGAGTAGGAATGATGGCTGAGAAGAGCTCAAATTTTCTCAAAAGGAACTTGTCATCTCTGGCGATTCAGCTTCTCCAGACACTAAGTGCAGTGAACTGTCAATTTTCATTTCTAGTCACTCAAAGTGCCAGTCAGCTGCAAGCCTACCCAGCCTCTATACCCACCAAATTCTTCTTGACTGCCAAAAGAAGCATGATTCTGAAAGGAGAGGGAAAACATTTTAACTCAAATCCATGCCATTGGGATTTACTGTTTGCCTGTAAAATCATCAAAATGATTTTCATGTTATTTGCAAAGGCCAAATAGAAAATGGGGAAACTGAAGATGCATATTCTTAGAATCATATGAATATGAAACACACGAAAGAATAAAGTTGTCCGTATGGAAGAGAAGTAAGACAGTGAAGAATAAGAAGTGGCATCTCCTCAACACACTGGGAAGGAACAATAATGTGTCTCGTCATGAGTCTTCTAAAGGAGAACAGGTTGACTATCACTGTATCCCAGGGGACATCTCTCTGCATAAACTCCTTGGGAACAGCAGCCCTAACTCAGCTATCTTTATAACCTGAGAGCCCAGGACAGTGTTTGGCTGCAGAAGGCAGGTGTGCAAGAAAACTTTAATAAATGAATATGATAATTTTCTTTTTCTTTTTCCATTGTATATTGACTACCATTGGAAAGAAAGTGTAACTCAGCAATCAATTTTTTTAACTTTTAGCAATTTTTGTTAGGTGAACATGAAAATGATTTTGTAATCTAGGAGATTGAAATGATAGCTGTGTAATGTGATCACCCATTACATTTCCTCAGAAATGCTTACTCATTAACATAAATAGTAATATAGTTTAAATGAACCAGTCCAGGCAGAGACTTGTTCTTGAGACCACAATGCAGAAAAGTAGTTTTGAATGAGGATATGGCTCCTTGTGGGAGAGGGAGGGGGCTCAAAAGTCTTCTGTATTGGCAGACTTGATAACTCATATGGAGAGAGGGGGTCATTTACACTCTTTTTCTCAGTTTCTCCCTTATGCCTAACACAGTGTTTGGCAGACAGTAGTTACTAATATATCTGCACTAAATCCCATATGGTAAACCTTATTTGCCAGGGGAAACAGGAACATAGCCCAAGGAAGAACTGGAAAGTTTTAAACATACAATACTGTTCTAAATTTCTTATAGAAATAATGACTTTGTGGGTAGGCCATGAGCTCCTGGAAAGCAGGATAAAATTTTATACATTTTTTTAGGTCTAGCAAATAATGTAATGCCTGGCATATAGGAGCTACTCAAATATTTAAAGAATTAATAAATGAGTCACCGTTCCAGATACAACTAAGAAATAATGTAGTATTCTCCTCTCTTAGGATACCCAGGATGTTCTTGCTACTTTTAAAGTATGTGGGCAAGGAAGACAACATATATTTTCTAACTCACTCTGTCAAAGCTACTTTTCCTTTCTTTGCAGTCATTTTTTTTTTTGCTTTGAGACTACTACTGTGCATGACATATTTAGAACTGGAAGTTTTGAGCATAAAAGTACCCTATTAAAAAATCTATGTTGCCTTGATCTTAAAATTCTGTCACCTAGTATATGTTCTAAGAATATGTCTTATTGTGATGGTTATAAGATGTGACCAACCTTGTAAATCAAGAAGGCAGAATAAATTAAAAGAAGTGTAATATAGAGAAACCCAGATTTTTCCCACTAGTTCTTATTCTTTACTTTCTAAAACTTTTATGCATAGAATTATACCATCTGTCAAAGAAGATAAATTTGCCCCTATTTCAAAGCTACAACCCAGAGAAGTAAAAGTGATTTCCTCAAAGTGACTCAGTTGATAAAAGTTTGAAGGGAGATTAAACTAATTTCCAGTGCTCTGTCACTCTACTGGGCCTCAATGTCCCATTCAAAATAAAGATAAATACCTCACAGGGTGTTTGTGAGGAACTAAAGATTCCAGAGCCAAGATTCTGGTCATAAATTCACAATCCAGTTCAAAAGTTTGTGTTTTATTCTTTCAAAAAAAAAAAAAAATAGATGGTAATGGCCAAATATGTTAGATACTAGAAATTGGTCATTCTCATCGTGTCTAGATAATGACACATGACAATTCTGAAGGCACTCCTCTGTTGATTGCTCACAGCTGGGGTCTACACAGTTTGGATAAGACCAGTTCAATGGGTATTTAAACTCTGGACATTTTAAACACCTTTTGCAGGCAAAAGGTGAATCTGTTACAGCTCTTCATTCCCAGTACATTACCCTAGGCAACATCTGACCCATGGAAACATGGGAAGCTGGGGAGAGTGACCAAGTCGCATCCAGCTTTGAATACTTGTTTCTGAAGAAAGCCAAGAGAGAATGTGAATCTTTGTGGGTATTGAATTGGCAGTTTTCTTCATAGGTTAAATTTATTAATAAAGTCGAGGTCAGTGGCACTAAAACAAACATTATGTTAAGTGTTTGAAATATCCCTAAAGTGACACTTGGCAAGAAACGAGTATTCCCAAACAAAACAAAGTTATTGCTTATATAAGAAAATCAAGTCCAAGCCTTGTAATCATTTTAGTATATGTCCTAGACTGTTATTTTTCAGTGCTTCCATTTAAATTCCTTTTTGATTTCCATGTTTATCAAAATGGGATTTTTAATGTTTTTAATTTTAAAAGTCTTCATCAAAGCAATTCATGGACTTTTTTTTTTTTTTTTAAAGCAAATATTGCTAAAAAGGGTAGTGGGGAAAAGGGACCCACCATCACTCTCCACTCACTCTTTCCTCCTCAATTTCAGTCTTATTTCAATGAAGCTTCTATTTTCAGGTCCTTGGCTATTTCTTTAGACACTCCTACAAACATCGAAGATTCTAATGCTGCCTGTCATTGGTGCTATCTTGCCACAAATACAACACTTTGTCTCCACTTTGGGCATAAGCTAGTCTGACTAGTCTCTTAGGCTGCTATGAATTTTCTGGGCTTCTGTGTGTTTTAACAGCGACTTCAAGTGGGACAAGTACCTCTATTTTCTCTTGTGCTCTGTAGTGTGAGTTAGAAGTAAGGATTAACTTGGCCAAGATCTATTTCCTACTGTCTGACCTCTTAGGGAGGGAGTTGGCCTCCTGCAGAGCACAACGGGGGACTAGTTACAGTCAAGTGCTTAAGTCGTCCATCCTGGTCTAGTGCTGAAGTTGGTAGATCAGGACTGGGAGACACTGGACCACCAAAACATAGAGTTGCAACTGTGAAGCTTGGTATCTTGGTATCCAGACTCCTGGTCACTCCAAGAAAGAAGCTTGTGATCCCCCACCAAGAAGACTGAAGTGGCAGAAAAGAACAGGGAGAAAGGTCTAGATGTTGCCATGTCATCCTCCTATTGGATCTCAATACATGATAATGCCAGGGAAGGGGAATATGCTTCCCCAATCATGCAGCATAAAAGTTCCACAGTCCAAAGGCCAGAAACTCTCTCCAAGAGCCCGACATTGGCAGTGCTAGATTTGTATGTTCTGCTTCAGGTTTCAATGGTCAAGTGAGACCCCTCACCTGCATAGCTATTGTCTTTAGTAGTTTTCCCAAAAATACTAACTTAGGGGGCCTGGGGCATATGCTTATGTTGTCAGATTTGTATTTGTTTAACCATAGACTTTAAATCAGTGTTACCCCGCGCTCTTACCAGCTTTGTAGCTCTTTCATTCTTTCTTTGTTGCATATCTTACCAGCATTTAAGCTCTTTTCTTCTCTTGGTGCTTAAAGCCCTTCTTTAAACCCCAAGATTTAGGAAGAAGGACAGTCTGAGTGAGAGCCATTATGCTCAACCCTAAATCTCCCTGTTCTCATGCCATAACTCCTCTGCCTTTACCCTCTGCTCTAAAATGATGATGATGATGGTAATGAAGAGTCTGTAGATGCTCTCATTTTCTGCCTTTAATAACCAGTGCAGAATTAAGGTGATCTTTTCATAACTATAACATGACTCTCCAGAAGTCTACAGAATTTTGAGTGTGCTTTTTGGTGATGTTTTCATAATGGGCAAATACATCACAGCCCATCTCTCTTTATAGATAGTAAAGAAATTAAGCACCAATGCTCTTGGAGAGTTTGTCAACATCTGTATTGGTAACTTTAACAATGAAGAAGGAAAAGTATTATAGTTTCAAATGCTTTGAAATAAATTAAGCCAAAAATCTTACAAGCAAGATATTATGGTATTATCGGACAAGCACAATATTGATTCAAATCTTCACTCTAGCACAGAGAGGATATAATGATATTATCTATGTTCAGTTTTGGATGACAGACATATTTATATAAGGCACAGTTACCTCAAGTGTATCCTCTCACCACTTTAACTCACCTGCATGCTGATATTGTTGCACCCACATGTATGAATTCTACTATGCCCTCTTACTTCATACCTGCACCCAAGCGTGCTAGCTCTGCTGGTGAATATCACACATTAGGACAGATTTATATCACTAGAGATTTATCAACAGCCTCAAAAGTGTCCTCACACTCCCAGGAATTTCTATTGTTTCTCTGGTCTACCCACTTTCCCCTTCCCCATAATGACATTAGCAAACTAGTGAAAATAAATCAAGAAATTATATTCAGACATTGCTTTAAGCAGAACAGGACTATATCCCTGGAGAAAAGTAAATACACAGGGGACCCCCATATTAGTCCAAATTTTCTGCCTGAGGGCATTTTCCCAACTAACCACAACAAAGAGAGGTTGAGGCCAGAGAGACTAGCAGTTTCACTCTGAATCTTAAAGATCTAGCTCAGGTATCATTTCCTCAGGGATGCTTTTCAACCCAATTCTAAAACTGCTTCCTTTATTAGATGTTCTCAGGGGCATTTTCCTTTCTTTCAGAGCAGCTTAGTTAGTAATCATCTTGATTAGAGAGATGATTTTTTTTTTAGTGTCTCTCTTACCCAACATGCTGTAAGCTTCTGGAAAGTAGGGGCCTTTCTGGTCCTGCTCACCATTATGTTTCCAGTGCCCTGAGCAGTGCTTGGTATATAATCTCTAGTTTCAGCCAGTAAAATTGAAGCTGTACATAACCCACATCCTGTCTTACCTAGACCACAGTCCATAATTCAGACACACTTGTGGCAATGTGTTTTACATTGGAGTTAATCAGTTTTGTACCCCTGAAAGGAAAACTTTGAGAACCATTGCTCTAGCAGTAGCCCAACTATTCTGATTTTGAGCAATTTACTTATTTTTTGAAGCCTCAGTATTATAATCTGTAAAGTTGGAAGATTACATTGGATGGATAGTTTTCAAAAAGTTTTTTTAAAGGTTTATTTATTTGTTCTCCCCCCGCCCCCATTGTTTTGTGCTCACTGTCTGCTCTCTATGTCCATTCTGTGTGCTCTCGGTCTGCTCGTCTTCTCTTTAGGAAGCACCAGAAACCAAACCTGGGACCTCCCATGTGGGAGAGAGGTGCTCAATCACTTGAGCCACCTCAGCTCCCTGCTTTATTGTGCCTCTTATTGTCTTTCTTCTTTGTGTCTCCTTGTTGCATCATCTTGTTGCACCTGCCCATTGTGCCTGCCCATCATGCCAGCTCGATGTCTTGCTCGTTTTCTCTAGGAGTCACCAGGAACTGAACTCAGCACCTCCCATGTGGTAGGCGGATGCCCAACTGCTTGAACCACATCCGCTTCCCTCAAAAAATTTTAAAGCAAAAAATAGTTTGTTGAAATAAAATCCTATGCTAAAATTGGGTTAGATATTAACGAAAGAAAATGTTCTGGTGGTGGAAGTGTGTGTGTGTGTGTGTGTCTGTCTTCTCTCATACTTTTGGGGGGTCAAGGAAGCATGTGGGGATAGGTGGAGGAGATGGAGTCCAGTGCAGCTGGCCACTACTAGAGTGTCATAGGGTACTATACAAATATTGCTGGTCTAGATAATAGTTATTCTATCTTCTAGCTATACACTCTAGGTTCCCAAAATATGCAACAACATTTATTATAGTCTGAATATAAAATAAATAATTTTATAAACTAAATACTTTTGCTTATTTGTCCCAGCACACATTCTTAGCATTGTGTTCAGGAAAGAAAATACCTCTACATAGTTGTCACAATGTTTTTTTTATTATTATTATTGTTATTATTAACAAATTTAGATGAATGTTCTCAAGATTGCCCCCACTTGGGAAAATAAGAGTTAAGCTAAAAATATTCAGACTACACGTGCATTCTGTAGACAGTAATGATAACATGTTATTTTTCTACTGCAATATATGTTTGCAGTAATGAAATAACTTAGCTTGAAAAATATTAAAAGCTGAACTAGGGGTATATAAAGTGAATTCAGATGATTTTGGAACTCCTTATTTCTTATGGCAAAGGAAGGAAGTGTAGGGCTTTGTCAAACAACTTTTGCCTGTTCTCTCTACCCATTCTAAGCTTTCCCTATGCCATTCTTTTGTTGTAGCTAGAATACTTCACCTCATTGACACATTCTTTCCACAAGCCAAAATCCCACTACCTTTCAAAGTCTGGCTGAATTGCAACAGCTACCATTGGCTTTCTTAACCAAGGAGTAGTAGTCTTTCCTTGCCCTGAATTCTCATATGATCTTATCCTTGCATTTACTATGTTCTAACAGTTAAAATAATAAGTTTAATATAATAACTTTTAAGATAATCATATATGTAATTTCTTATCTCCTATGTTCCTATGTAAGCAGCATTGTGATGGCAGGGACCCTTGCTATGGCCCTCAGTAACTCAGTAATTATGCAGATACTTAGTAGTGCTTCTGTGGTAGTTTGAGACTGCATGTAGCCCAGAAAATCGTGTTCTTAAAGCTAGTCCATTCCTGTGGGTGTGTACCTATTGTGGGTGGGACCTTTTGATTAGGTGACTTCAATTAAGGCAGGGCCCAGGGTGGGTCTTAATCCTCTTATGGGAGTCCTTTATAGATGGGATGATTAGGGGAGAGAGGGAAAAAGGGAGAGGGAGAGAGAGAAAGAGAGCACCACAGAAGAAGGGAGCTGAAGGCAAGGAAGTCTGGAGAAGGAGGGAGAGCCCAACAGATGCTTCCATATGCCTTGCCATGTGACAGAGGAGTACAGGATAGCTAGCAGTCAGTCTTTGGGGAGAAAGTATCACCTGATGATGCCTTGATTTGGACATTTTTCTCAGCCCTGGAACTGTAAGCTTGTAAATCAATAAATTCCTATTGTAAAAGCCAACATATTTCTGGTATATTGCATTTCAGCAGCCTAGCAGACTTAAACAGCTTCAATCATTGCCCTTTCCACCACTGTAATGATCATTTGTGTGATTATTTGTTTAATGCCTATATCCATCATAGCTATAATCTGTATTTCAACAGAGGCAATTTACACTTATTCTCCAGTACAACACCAAGTACATAGAAGAAATTCAAAAATATGTGGTGAGTAGATGCGTATTGAAGACCCTAAGATACTGTGAGATTCTGATATTCCTTCTGAATATGAAGTTAACAGCTTTATAATCAAGAATACTCTTTAAAGTTAATTCCTTGAAAAATGATGATCTTCTTATTTTATATGTAACTGGAATTTTGAACAAGTTAGTTTTTTTAAATGTAATAAGCAGAAAGTATCCTTATTTTTATATTCTACTGTCTCTTTAAAATGTATTCATATAAGGATGAGGGAGATTTTCCCCTTGATGATGGATGAAAACTCTGGCAGCCTTGTGATTTTTATTACTCTTTGATAATACAAAGACTTCTGGTATTCAAAGTAGCAAATGTTGCCCCCATTTGGAAATTAGAATATCTTGTCAAATATACTAACACTTTCATCTTCATCCATAGGTAAGACTTCCCCCCACTTCCGAAACTCAGGCTACCTGCAGTTAAATTGCATACTGTCTAGAAAGGAGTATGGCCTTCTTTTGTTTTCCCACCTTATTCTTCCATCCTTTCTCTCCCATCTGGCTCCCAATCCCAAGATAAAGCTGTGGAAGGAAAAATGGAAAGGGGAGCAGAAAAGACCTGACTTGAATGTACTCTGTTCTACAGGTATATAAGATGTTTACAGACAACTCTTTAATTATGACTATTTTTTGAAGATTCTGAAGAAATCCCCACTGAAAACATCCAGTGATGCTTCCTGTAACATAAGCAATATATTTTCTTCTGCATGATACTCTCATTATTATCCCTGTTTTGGGAAGTATATTCCTGCTGCTCTCAATATAGGCCCATCACACTTCTAGGTGGTCCTCTTGTAAAGTACATAAAATGGATCTAAGACAGCCTACATCTAATCTGTGGGAGAACCACTCACACATCCTTTGCCTCTGCCATCAGTGGAAGTATATCTGGTTTCCAGCTCAGAATGCCTTTGCTCTGACACTCCAGAAAAATAGCAGCCACCTCTATAATAGTAAAATTCCCAAGTGTAAATTCGACTCCAATCCACTGTGCCCATAGAACTTGAGGGGACTCCTATGTAATTTAATTCATGATCTCTATGAATCTTCTTTCTGTAAACTTGAAGTGAGGGAAAAGTTCAGCTTCACCTCCATTTTGAGCAGAATGGCCTGGGATACATAGAATAGCTTTCTTCAGAGAAATCCTCTCCCCAAAATCCTTTCCTATCTCCAACAGTATGACCCTTTTATATTGGCCCTATATTAGTTATTTATTGCCACAATAATGCTGTATAACAAGCCACCCCAAAGCTCAGTGATTTTAAAAAGTAAGTGATCATGTAACTTAAAAACCTAAAATACAGTGATTTACCTTGGACTTGGTTGAATTGTTCACTCATATGTCAGCTAGAGTCATTCATATATCTGTGGTCAGCTGTGGATTGTCCAATATAGAATGGCTTCAGCTGAGATGAACAGGAGACTCAGCATGATTACATATCTCAATTTCCATCAAACTAGTCCAGCCATGTTCTCATGGCAAAGGCAGAGAGGCAAGAGCGAGAATGCATGTGGAAATGCATTTCAAGCCTCTGCTTGCATTTAACATCCCACTGGCCAAAGCAATTCACACAGTCCAGTGCAAAGCAGAGGGAGGGGAGTATTACAGGGTTACATGTTGAAGGACATGGAAAGAAAAAGGGTGAGGAATTGGTGGCCATTAGTGTGATCAGTACCCCACATTCCATGTGGTAGAGCCATCAAAGCAATTCTCAGTCATAATAGCATGTTTAGTGTTTAAAAATTCACTTCTTAAAAATTCACTTTTTAAAAGCTTCTAATGAATTTAAGCCTTGGTTGAAACTAAACTAGGAAATTTCTACTTTAATTTCCTATTAAATATACATGCTACTTTCAGTTTAGAAAATGAACTAGTTAATTCCTAAAGAATATAATTGGGAGCTATTTTCTTAAGCATTCAACAATTTAATAATGCATAATAAAATTAAATCTTTATAACAATGTATGACTGGATGATGAGTTAATTATCACATAAATAGATGAGGATAAATGCAGTTTAACAGTATCATTACAGTAACTACAGCAAATACCATGAAAAGGGTAGAGTTAAACAGTGGGAATTTATTTCCTCATGGTTTGGAGGACAGGAAAGTGTCCAAATTAAGATATCATCAAGGTGATGCTTTCTGCACAGACTCTGGCATTCTGGGGCTGGCTGCTGGTGATCCTTGGTCCTTACCTTGTCACATGGCAAGGTATGTCCTGGTCTCTCCCTTGTCTTCTGGATTCCATTGATGTAGCTTCTTGCTTCCTGTGGTTTTTCTCTCTGTGTCTGAATTTCATTCCACTTATAAGGACTCCAGTAATAGGATTAAGACCCATCCTGATAGAGGTGGGCCACAACTTACCTGATGTAACCTCATGAAAAGGTCCTACTTTTACAATGGTTTAACAACCACAGGAATTGCTTAAATTTAAGAAAAATTTTTTTCTGGGGTACATACAGATTCAAACCACCATAGCTGCGTGCAAGAGAAGCAACCTCTATCTAATGTAAGAAGAATATGCATTCATTGAAATGACATCAGAGAGCTTACAGAATCTATGGCAAGAATAAGGAAACAGAGTAAGCCTTTGAGCAGAAAAAGAATGAAATCCATGTCCCAGGAATATGTTGGCTAGGATTACAACATCAGTAACACTATCAGTGGATTCTTAAAAACATCATGATCATAAATAATTTCACCATTTCTCTGCAAATTTGGCTCACTCCCTCAAGTTTCAAAATCCTGAGTGGAAGCATGCAATTGTTGTACCTAAATCACATGTTTGTACAGTGGCTGTCAGACTCAGGCATGGTAATATCTGAGCCCCTAGGCTTCTGTACTGGGAGTACAGGCTGAATGTAGCTAAAAATCATAAAAAATAAAGGAAGAACATAAATGCTCACTGTTGAGTGATATAGAAGAAAGTAACCTTGGGATTCAACAGCCAGGCTGGAGAGGTGAAACTGTTCATAACAAATGAGATAAGAATAAAAATTATTCAGGCAAGTATATAAAATGTAAAAACACCCAAGACCAAACTAAAGAGACTTCAGCTCATAAACAAGTAAAATCATGTCATAAAACCACACACTAAAATTCTGGTTCAATATTTATAGAATCCTAGACACAGGGACTAGATATGCAACAGTAACCACATTTTGCATGTCTTTTGAGTTACTAATTTGTATTGCTATCGCTGAATTGAGAAATGCTGGCATCAGTAAATCAAACTGAAATCTAAAAAATGAGATGAGCAATAAACATACCCCTTAATTAGCTCCAGTAAAATAAAACTGTTAGAACACCTTTATAAAATTGTCAATGGTTAGGTCAAAGGGAAATAAGTACTCAAAATTAGCATATTTTCTCATGAGCTGAGGCTCTCTAAGGCTGGATTATATGGATTAAGGGGAAAGAAGGACCTATATAAGCAAAGAAATTAACTATAGATCTGCTCCACTGGTATTTCTTTCTGACTCTGGTCCTGCCCTAAGGTCTAGAAAATTCGTAGATATAGCAGAGAAAGAATCAAAGAGTAAAAGGATGGTAAGATATAATTATTATAATTACTTTGAGCATTGTTCCATTACTGTTTGTCTGTAAATGTGCTTGCCTCTCTCAGATCCTCATAAGGAAAGGATTGAGCATAGAGCTCTTTATATAGTAGTCTGTAGGAATAGACCCTCTTGAATAATAATGGGTGGTGTCAATTAAATTTGCATTGACTCCAAAATTTAAAAATAGGGAAAGTTTGAGGACAAAAATGAAAGAGGGAGGGGAAGAACAAGGAGCAAAAGCAGGAAGGAGAGCAGAAGCAGGAGAACTATAAACAGAACGAACTGGCTTCATCTTTTTTTTTTTTTTTTTCATTTTTAGAGAAGTTGTAAGTTTATAAAACAATCATTCATAAAAATACAGGATTCCCATGCATCAGCCCACCACCAACACCTTGCTTTGGTGTGAAACATTTGTTATAATTAATGATGGCACTTTTTTTTTATAATTGTATTATTATTAATAGTAGCTACCTTGGTTACCTTGATGAAAGGTTATGAAAATAGTTCTAGCTAGAGTCCATATTTACATTAGGTATATTTTGTTTCTCATATACCACCCTATTATTACCACCTTGTATTGATATTGTACATTTGTTATCATTCATTAAAGAGCTCTTATACTTGAACTATTAACTATAATCAATTGTCTACAAGAGGATTCACTGTGTTATACAGTCTTGTGCTTTATATTTTGATTTCTATTCTAGTAATATATACATACTAAAGTTTCCTCTTTTAACCACTCCTATACAGCTCACTACTGTTGAGCACACTCACAATAATGTATTACCATCACCATCATCAATTTCTAAACCTTTACCATCAGCCCAGATAGAAAATCTGTACAAGTAAACATGAACTCTCTATTCTCTAACCCTATCGATCTCCTGGTAACCTGTATTCTAGATTCCAACACTATGAGTTTTCTTATTATAATTAGTTCATAACAGTGAAATATGTTTCCTTTTGTGTCTGGCTTGTTTCACCCAAAATAATGTCTTCAAAGTTTATCCATGCTGTTGAATGCATCAGTACTACACAGTACTACATTCCTTTTTAATGGCTGAATAATATTCCATTGTGTGTGTTTATATACATATATAAATACACACACACACACACACACATATATACACAGCACATTTTGTTTATCCATTCATAGGTTGATGGGCAATATGGTTGCATCCACCGTTTGGCAATTGTGAATAATGCCCCTATGAACATCAGTGTGAAAACATGTATTCCAGTCCCTGCTTCCACTTCTTCTGGGTATATACCATGTAGCTGGATTTCTTGATCTTATGGTAATTCTATACTTAGCTTGTTGAGGAACTGCCAAACTGTCTTCCACAGTGGCTGCACCATTTTATATTCCCGCCAGCAATGAATAAGTATTCTTATGTCTCCACATTCATTCTGACACTTGTAGTTTTCTGTTTTTTTGATAGTGGCCATTTTAGTAGATGTGAAATATCTCCTTGTGGTTTTGATTTGGATGTTGAACATCTTTTCATATGCTTTTTATGCATTTGTATTTCCTCTTTGGAAAAATGTCTATTCAAGTCTTGTGCCCATTTTTAATTAGGTTATTTGTCTTTCCATTGTTGGATTTCTTTACATTTTCTGGTTATTAAATCCTTATTGGATATGTGGTTTCCAAATATTTTCTCCCATTGATTAGATTGTCATTTCACTTTCTTTACAAAGTTCTTTGATGCACAAAAGGTTTTAATTTTGAGGTCCTAGTCAACTATTTTTTCTTGTGTTGCTTGTGCTCCAGGCCCAAAAACCATTTCCCAGCACAAGTTCCTGAAGGTACTTCCCTACATTTTCTTCTAGGAGTTTTATAGTCCTGGCCCTTATATTTAGGTCTTTGATCAATTTTGAGTTAATCTTTTATATGGTGTGAGATAGGAGTCCTCTTTCATTCTTTTGCAGATGGATATCCAGTTCTTCCAGTACCATTTGTTTTAGAGACTATTCTTTCCCAACTGAGTGGACTTCACAACCTTGTCAAAAATCAATTTACCATAGATGTGAGGGTATTGTTTCTGGACTCTCAGTTTGATTCCATTGGTCTATATATCTATCCTTATGCCAGTACCATGCTCTTTTGACCACTGTAGCTTTGTAATAAGCTTCATCCTTTTGTTTTTCAAGATGTCTTTGCCTAGTTGGATACCCTAACCCTTCCAAATAAATTTGATAATTGGCTTTTCCAGTTCTGCAAAATAGGCTGTTGGAACTTTGATTGAGTTTACATTAAATCTGTAAATTAATTGGGTGGAATATCTTAATGATAATTTGTCTTCCAATCCATGAACACAGAATGTCTTTCATTTATTTAGGTCTTTTAAAAACTTCTTTTAGCAATTTTTGTAGATTTCTGTGTACAGGTCCTTTACATCCTTGGATAAATTTATTTCTAGATGTGTGATTATTTTAGTTGTTACATAAATAAATGTAATTTGTTTTTATTTTCTCCTCAGACTGCTCATTTACAATGTACAGAAACACTACTGATTTTTGTGGTCAATCTAGTATAGCACCAGTTTGCTGAATTCATTTATTGGGTCTAATAGCTTTGTTGTAAAATTTTCAGGAGTTTCCATATATAGGATCAACTTTTCTGCAAACTGAGTTTTACTTCTTCCTTTCCAATTTGGTTTACTTTTATTTCTTTTTATTGCCTAAATGCTCTGAACAGAATTTCTAGCACAATGTTGAGTAACAGTGGTAACATTGGGCATCCTTTTATTGTTCCACATCTTGGAGGGAAAGTTTTCAGGTTTTCACAATTGAGTAAAATATTAATATATATTCTTTATCATGTTGAGGAAGTTTCCTTCTATTTCTATTTTTCTAGGTGTTTTTATCAAGAAAGTAAGCTGAATTTTGTCAAATGCCTTTTCTGCATCAATCCAGATTACCATGTGTTTTTTTTTCCCTTTGTTTTGTTAATGTGGTGAATTACATTAATTGATTTTCTTATGTTGAACCACACTTGCATACCTGGGATAAAACCCACTTGTTCATGGTGTATAATTTTTTAATTAATTTTTTTATTTTTAAAGAAACTTTAGGTTACATAAATGTTACATCCCATATGCTCCACCTCCTCCCCCTTCCACACTCCTCCACGTTAACAACATCCTTCATTAGTGTGGTATTTGGGGTTACAATTGATGAAACTTATTGGAGTATTGCTACTAACTGTGGACTGTAGTTTACATCATAGTTTACACTCTGACCTGCACAATATTGTAGGTTATGACAAAAATAGATAATGGCCTGTATCTGTCATTGCAATGTCATGCAGGAAGATTCAAATATCCTGGAAATGCCCCTATATTACACTATTCTTCCCTCTCCCTCCCCTCAGAACCAATGATAAAAGTTTTTCCATTACTAGAACAATAATAAGTCTACTTTAGTCCATTGTTCATTCCCCAATCTTGAGGATTTTGTTTTTAATTAAGAGGGTGCTTAGATCCCATGGGGCAGATGGATGGAACTATCTTGCTTGCAGTTGCAGACACTTTCTGCTCCTTAGGATGGGCATTGTCCATCATCATGACTTTGTTAGTTGTCCTTAAGAGAGTCCAATAAACTGGAGAGTAGGTGTTGCAACTCTGCTGAGATTCAGGACTCAACTGGCACATGGGCAGACAAAATATTTAAGTCTCTGGGACATATATTTAACAAGTAGAGTACTAATTGTAGGTTCAAATAAAAGGGGCAGAAGAGCCATGTGTAGGGAAATTGTAAATGAGTTTAACTCTGGAACACTGTGGAGCATAATTTCCAGAGTAAGGCTTACTGACAGGGTGCTGAATTCCTGAGCTTGTCTGTCTTGTTTATTCTATCTGGATGTCTCTAGAGCCCTAAGGAGCCCTGCTATTTGAGTCAATATTTACTGTGGCAGTCAATGAGATATTGCTGAGACAAGCATAAGTGTAACCTCTGGAATGACCTCCCAACTCACTTTGAAATATCTTAGCCACAAAACCTCATTTGTATTTACCATTTACTCCTTTTGGTCAAGGTCTTTTTCCAGATGCATTGCTAGTAGGCACTTGGTAATAATCCCTCATTGCCAGAGAGGCTCATCCCTGGGAGTTATGTCCCATGCCAGGGGAAGATTTTGTGTTTATATGCTGAGTTTGGCTTAGAAAGAGGCCACATTTGAGCAACAAGGAGGCTTTCAGTAGGTAACTCTTAGGCAATATATAATACTAGGCTAACTATCTATTTCACAAGAAAAGGCTCCTAAGTACAATCATCACTGTCAAGGGTCTGACATACTGGTATTCTTCCTTTACTAGGCACTGTTCTTGTACTCAGGGGATTCTTGCCGTCTTATTAGAGAATGTAGAAGAACTCCCAGGATAGGAATTCAAAATACATTCAGTTATTGTGTGGGTCTCCATCCACTGATACAACGCCCCATGAGCACTTGAACATATTCATCTGCCTTAGAACCATGCCCCAAGTGTACCCCTCCCCATGCATGCCCCCATCACAGACACCCTACACAGGTGATCTTCCTCTGCTACAGCTGTGTCCCTTCTGTGATCCAAAACCACTCCAAAAATGAAGTCAACAAAATAACCAAATAAAATTAATAAGAAAATGAAATAATAATAGTTTTAAAAATAACAAATAAAATACAATAAAAATTAAAAATTTTTGAAATAATGAAAAGAATTTTTTAGACATTGTGTCTTTCATCACTGTAAGATCTGTCTTGTATGTGCAGTGACATTTTCTTTGGTATATTCCCCCAGTGTCTTATTTTTTTCATTTTATCTTCAAAGAAGCTTTAGGTTATAGAATATTCACATAAAAAATATAGGGGATTCCCATATATTCAACACCCTCCCTCTTTTCCACTCAGCCCTCTTAATAACATTTTACATGTGGATGGAAGATTCATTACAATTGATGTCCAACTATTGAAACATTGCTCGTGCTTTAGGTGTAAAGTTCATGAAACCATCTCTTAATACAAGATCCTGTAGATGCTAACTATGGTCAGTGGTTTACATTTTGGACTATACACTTTTATAGGTTTTGACAAAATTTAAAATGGCCTGTATCTGTTATTGCAAGATCATGCAGAACAATTCTAATGACCTAAAAATGCCTTATGTTCCATCTATTCAATTTTTCCCTCCCTCTCCCGTCAGAACCTATCATAACCTATGATAACCTCTAAGTTTTAATTCCAATAAGAATAAGATTTATAGCTACTTGCAATAACATTGAGGACTTGACATATTGGTTTTCTTTTAGTAGGCACTGCCTATGTTCTCGAGAGATTCTTGTCCCTCGAATTGAAAACATAGCAGGACTCCCCAGGATGGGAGTTTAATATTTTCTTGTTTAATGTGTGGGTCTCCATCCACTGATATAACACACTATGAGAAGACAAACACTTACATATTCCATAGAAGCCTGCCCCAGGTGTGTCTTATCCCATATAAACCCCACACCCAACACGCTATACCAGTAACCCTCCCCTGCCACATTTGCCAAAAGAACATTCCCAACATTGTAGTTTTAACCACAGATCTGCAAATTCCCAGAGTTCACCTGCTCCTTCTCCCAACCCTTCTCTCAGTTCCATGGATAGTCCAACCCAATCCCCCACCCAACACCCCTTCACAGACCAGCACCACTGAACCCAATCACATCACTGTACCACTGTCATGCCCATCCACTGCCCAAACATACCCTTCCACTTTAGCATAGATTTTGCCCATAGGGGCATCAGCTCACCATGCTGTACTCCCTTTCCGTCTCCTGTAAACCATCTTCCAGACTCTAGCTCTGTGAGTCTGCTCAATTTGCTTAATCATATCAGTGAGATCATGTAATATATGTCCTTCTGTACCTGGCATACTTCACTCAACATAAGGTCCTCAAGAGTCATCCATGTTATCTCGTGTGTTAATACTGCATTCCTTCTTACAGCTGAGTAATATACCATTGTATGTATATACCATAGTTTGCTTATCCATTCATCTGTTGATGGATATTTGGGCTGCTTCCAACTTTTGGCAATAGTGCATAATGCCATGATGAACATTAGTGTGCCTATATCTGTTCATGTCCCTGCTTTCAAATCTTCTGTGTATATACCCTGCAGTAGGATTGCTGGATCATATGGTAGTTCTATAGTTAGCTTCCGGAGGATCTGCCAAACTGTCCTTCACAATGGCTGCACCATTCTACATTCCCACCAGCAGTGGATAAGGGTTCCCTTTCCTCCATATCCTCTCCAACACTTGTAGTCCTCTATTTTTTTTTTTTTAAGATTTTATTTATTTATTCATTTATCCCCCCCTTGCTGCTTGTGCTCGCTGGGTCAGCCAACCACGCCGTGCGGGCGGGCCTGCCTTCACCAGGAGGCCCAAGGAACCGAACCCGGGGCCTCCCATATGGTAAACGGGAGCCCCACTGATTGAGCCACAGCCGCCTCCCTCTATTTTTTAATAGCTGTCAGTCTGGGTATAAGATGATATCTCATTGTAGTTTTGATTTACATTTCCCTAATAGCTAGTGATGTTAAGCATCTTTTCATGTGCTTTTCAGCCATTTGTATTTCTTCTTTGGAGAAGTGTCTATTCAAATTACTTGCCCATTTTTTAAATGGGCTGCTTGTAGAATTTCTTTATATATGCTGGATATTAGGCCCCTATCAGATATATGGTTACCAAATATTTTCTCCCATTGAGTAGGCTGCCTTTTCACTTTCTTGACAAGCTCCTTTGAGGTGCAAAAGTTTTTTTAATTTTGTGGAGGTCCCATTTATCTATTTTTTCTTTCATTGCTCATGCTTTAGGTGTAAAGTTCATGAAACCATCTCCTAATAAAAGATCCTGTAGATGCTTGCTTATATTATCTTCTAGAAGCTTTGTGGCCTTGGCTCTTATATTTATATCCTTGATCCATCTTGAGTTAATTTTTGTGTAAGGTGTAAGGTGTTATTCCTCTCTCATTCTTTTGGATATGGATATCCAGTTCTCCAAGTACCATTTGTTGAAGAAGCCATTCTCTCCCACTTGAGTGGACTTGGTGGCCTTGTTGAATACCAATTGACTGTATATGTGGGGATCTATATCAGAAATCTCAATTTGGTTCATTGGTCAGTATGTGCATACTTGTGCCAATACCATGCAGTTTTGATCATTCTAGCCTTGTAGTATGTTTTAAAGTCAGGTAGTGTGATTCCTCCAAATTCATTTTTCTTTTTCAATATATCTTTGGTTATTTGGGACCCCTTGCCCTTCAAAATAAATTTCATAGTTAGCTTTCTCAATTCAGTAAAAAATACTGTTGTAATTTTTACTGGGATTGCATTAAATCTTTAAATCAATTTTGGTAGGACAGACATCTTAATGATGTTTAGTCTTCCAATCCATGAACAGGGAATATTCTTCTATTTATTTAAGTTTTCTTTAACAATATTGTGTAGTTTTCTGCATACAGGTCCTTTACATCTTTAGTTAAGTTTATTCCTAGGCATTTGATTCTTTTAGTTGCTATTGTAAATGGGATTTTTTTTCTTGATTTTCTCCTCAGATTGTTCCTTATTGCTGCACAGAAATGTTACTGTTTTTTGCATGTTGATCTTATATCCTGCCACTTTACCGAACTCATTTATCTTCTCTAGAATCTTTGTTGTAGATTTCTTAGGGCTTTCTAAGTATAGGATCATTTCATCTGCAAGTAGTCAAATTTTTACTCTTCCTTTCCAATTTTAATGATTACCCCTTTTATTAATATATAGTGTCCTTCTTTTTCTCTTACGATAGTTTTGCATTTAAAGTCTATTTTGTCTGATACTAGTATAGCTATTCCCGCCCGTTTTTGGTTATTGTTTGCATGTAAATTTTTTTCTAACCATTCACTTTCAACCTCCTTGTGTCCCTGGGTTTAAGGTGAGTTTCTTGTAAACAGCATATAGATGGGTGATATTTTCTTATCCATTCTTCAGTCTGTGTCTCTTGTTTGGAGAATTTAATCCATTATCATACAATGTTATTACTGTCAAGGCATAACTTACACTAGCCATATTTTCTTTTAGATTTATATATGTCTCTTTTTATCTTTTCATTTATTCTTACCAATAATCTTCCTCCCTACACTCTCCTCCATCCCTCTCCTGTTTTTTTCTTTCAACCTGCAGAACTCCCTTTAGTATTTCTTAAAATGAAAATTTCTTGTTGACAATCTCTCTTAATTTCTGTTTATCTGTGAATATTTTGAACTCTCCCTCATTTTTGAATGCCAGTTTTGCTGTATTCAGAATTCTTAGCTGACAGTTTTTTTCTTTTCACAACTTAATTATGTTATACCAGTGCCTTCTTGCCTCCAGGGTTTCAGATAAGAAATCAACACTTAAACTTATCAAGTTTCCATTGTATGTGATGGATCTCATTTCTCTTGCTATTTTCACTGTTCTCTCTTTGTCTTAAGCCTTGGAAATTTGATAAGTATATGTCTTGGGGTAAGCCTGTTAGGATTTATACTGTTTGGGGTATGCTGTGCTTCCTGGACATGTGCGTCCATGTTCCTCAAAAGAGTTGGGAAATTTTCAGCCATTATTTCCTTCAACACTCTTTCTGTCTCCTTTCCCTTCTCTTCTCCTTCTGGGATGCCTCTAATGCATATGTTTATGTGTTTCGTGTTGTCATTCAAATCCTTAAGTCTCTGCTGGATTTTTTCTATCTCCTTATCTATCTGTTCTACTATCTGTCTGATTTCAGATGTACTGTCTTTGACATTGCTAATTCTTTCCTCTGCCTCTTCAAATTTGCTATCATGTGCTCCCAGTGTATTTTTGATTTCTTGCATTGTGCCATTCATCACATCAGATCCATGATCTTCTTTTGTATGTTTAGAATTTCTTCAGTATTTTCCCCCGGTATCTTCTTAATATCCTTTCTCTCTTCCTTCACTTCATTAAGTTGATTCTTGATATTTGTTTGGACATCCTTGATTAGTTGTTCCATGTTCTGCATCTCCTCCTGTTTTTTAGTTGGTTCATTAGACTGGGCCATGTCTTCCTGCTTCTCAGTATGGCTTGTAATTTTTTGTTGGTGTCTTGGCCTCTGTTTATCTTGATGGGCTTATTCAGTTGGTTAGCTTCTCTTTCAACTCTAGGACTTTATTTTGTTGTTTTGTGTGTGTGTGATTGTGTGGTAAGGTTCCTTTTTTATACTTGGTTCCTCTTATCCTATATCTTAGCAGTTGTCTGTGTTCCCTTAAAAAAATATTAGGACCAGAGAAAAGGAAAGAGATAAGTAGGAAAAAAATAATAGTAAAATAATAGTAAAAGATAGAAGAGGAACCATATAAGAGCTAGAACCATAAATGAGTAACACAAGTAAAAAATCATAAAAAATAGAAAGGAATAAGAATTTTAAAAGTAGAATAGAATAAATTAAATAAGAAACAAAATAGAGAAAAAATAGAATGAATTAAAAATCCAGAAATATGAGAAGAGAAGAAAAAAAAAAGTGAGGGAAAAAGAAAGAAAATTGAAGACCAAACAAGAAGAAGTGGAATGAAAGAAAAGCAATAGAAGACAGAGGATAGAAAAATGACGGAAAGACAAGAAATAAAGTAGGTAGGAAAAATAAGTAAAAGAAAAAAAGGAAACAAAGAAAAGGAAAGAGAACAAAGAAACAAAACAACAACAACAAAACACATCCCAGGTAAAATAGCCTTCCCTCTTAGGCCCCTAGGGAGCTTCTCAGGCTGCCAGTGTTCATCCGTCAATCACCCTGCAGGCTGCTCTTTGCAGGTGATGTACTCAGTTTTAGTGAATAAAATAAAGAAAAGAAAAAAAAAAGAACAGATAAAAAATAAAAAAACAACAGATCCAAAAAATCCTAAAACAAAACAAAACAAAGTCTCCATCTATACATTCTCTATCATAAAGTGTTAGCTGGGAACCTGATAGCCCACTGGATCACTTTCTGCATCCCTTCTCTTAGGAGGTGCTGAGAGTTGAACCAGAAACCTCATAAAGGCAAGGCAGGAATTCCTACACTGAGCCACACCCACTCCACAGGTTGAGTAGGCTTCTGAAAGCTTATCTGGCTCTTCATGCCCCCATTCTCTCAGGTGAGCTGATCTTCTAACAGTTTGCCTGAGCTGGCTGGTTAGGTGTCTGTCTGTGCCCCCTCACTGACCTAGTTCCTCTCTCTCCCAGGGTAGCTGTGTGTGACAGCCTGCCTGATCAGATTGCCCCCCCTCCCTAGGGCCACTTCAGTGCTGGTTGGGGTCTTTTGAGATTCAAAGGGGGCCAAACTCAGTGAAAAGAAACCACTCTTCACCTTCCATCAGACCCCTTTTTCCTCCCAGGGAATGTTCCCTCCCACTCAGTTGGTTGCAGTGAGCCAGGGGTTTTACAGAGGCTATTTGCCTTGAGGGTGGGGTATATGTACCATTTCCAGCCACAGGGGCAAGTATCTCACAGTTTTCCTTTGACCTCTTTGTCTCTTTGTCCCACTCCCTTCTGAATGATATGCACTTTCCTGTTCTGTAGAACCTCAAAGCAGCTCCCTCTGGTAGGTTTTTGCACTTTTTCATTAATTTTGTGTGTGTGCGTGAGAGAGAGAGAGAGAGTTGAGATCTGCCTACCTACTTCAATGCCATCTTCCCAGAAGTCTGTTTAATACTTTTGATGTGCTATTGGATTCAAATTACAAGTATTTTGTTGAGGATATTTGCCTCTATATTCATAAGAATAGTTGGTCTATGATTTTCTTTTCTTGTAGTATCTTTGACAGGTTTGGTGTTAGGATGATGTTGGCCTCATAGCATGACTTAGGTAATGTTCCTTCTTCTTCAATTCTTAGGAAGAGTATGAGCAGGATTGGTATTAATTCTTCGTGGAATGATTGGTAGAATTCACCCGGAGATTCATCTGGCCCTGGGCTATTTTTCTGTTGCAAGGATTTTGATGACAGATTCAATCTCTTTAATTGTAATTGTTCTGTTGAGATCTCTATTTTTCTAGAGTCAGTGTTCATGTTGTTCATGTGTTTCTAGGAATTTGTCCATTTCATTCAGGTTGTTTAGTTTGTTGACATATAGTTGTTCATAGTATATTCTTATGGTCCTTTTTATTTCTGTGGTGTCAGTAATAATGTCTCCCCACTCATTTATGATTTTATTAATTTGCATTTTCTCTATTTTTTTCTTTGTCTGTGTAGCTAAGAGATTTTCAAAATTTTTGGTCTTCTCAAATCACCTTAATTTAATTTTATTCTCAATTTCATTTATTTTTGTTCTAATCTTTTTTATTTCATTCCTTCTTAGTGCTTTGGGATTAGTTTTCTATTCTTTTCTCTAGTTCCTTCATGTATGCTGTTAAGTCTTTGACTTTAGCTCTTTCTTCTTTTTTAATGTAAATATTTAGGGGTATAAATTTCCTTCTCAGCCCTGCCTTTGCTATAGCCCTTACATTTTGATATGGTATGCTCTCATTTTCATTCATCATGGCATATTTACTGATTTCTTTTGCAATTTCTTCTTTCATGCACTGATTGTTTAAGAATATTTTTAACTTCCTTATATTTGGGGATTTTCCAGTCCTCTGCCTGTTATTAATTTCCCCTCCGTTCCATTATGGTCAGAAAAAGTGCTGTGTATAATTTCAATGATTTTTTAACTTATTGAGACTTGTTTTGTGACCCAACATGTAGTCTATCCTGGAGAATGATACTTGAGTACCTGAGAAGAATGTATATCATATACTGCTTTGGGTTGCAATATTCTGTATATGTCTTAAGTCTAGTTCATTTATCATATTACTCTAGTTATGTGTTTCCTTGTTGATCTTAAGTCTAGATGTTCTATCTATTGAAGAGTCTGGTGTATTGAAGTCTCCAACTCTTAATGTAGAGACATCTATTTATCCATTCAGTTTTGCCAGTGTTTGCCTCATGTACTTTGGGGCACCATGGTTAGGTGTATATATATTTATGATTGTTATTTCTTCTTGTGGATTGCCTCTTTTATTAATATGTAGTGTCCTTCTTTGTCTCTTATAGTAGTTTTTCTTTTAAACTCTAGTTTGTCTGATATTGGTGTAGCTACTCCAGCTCTTTTTTCATTACGATTTGCAATGAATATCTTTTCCCAGACTTTCAGTTTCAACTTTTTTTTTTTTTTTTTTCGTCTTTGCAAGATGAGTCTCTCATAAATAGCATATCTTTGGATCATACTTTTTTATTCATTCTGCCAATCTGTGTCTTTTGATTGGGGAGTTCAATCCATTAATATTCAATGTTATAGCTCTAATGGCAGTACTAAAATCAGCCATTCTATCCTTTGGTTTTTATATGTCACATCTTTTTTTGTCTCTCTTTTTCTCTTTTACTTACCCTTATTGATAATCTTCATTTCTTTACTCTCCTCCAAGCCTCTCTCTCCTATCTTTACCTTTCAACCTGCAGAAAAACAAGGGCAGGTCTCTTGTTGATGAACCCTCTCAGTTTCTGTTTATCTGTGAACATTTTAAACTCTCTCTCATCTTTTTTAAAGTATTTTTTATTTTTTTAGTTTTCAAAATTTTTATTCTCCCACCTACCTCCAGGTGGTTCCCTCATCTGTCTGATTGCTACCTGCTCGTTTTCTTTAGGAGGCACCAGGAACCAAACCCAGGACCTCCTATGTGGGAGATGAGTGCTCAACCACTTGGGACACTTCCGGTTCCTGCTAGTTACATTGTCTGCTGGTTGTGTCATCTGCTGGTTGCAGCATCTGCTGGTTATGGTGTCTGCTGGTTGCGGCATCTACTGGTTGCAGCGTCTGCTGGTTGTGGTGTCTGCTCATTGTGGCATCTTGCTAGTTGTGGTATCTACTCATTGCAGCATCTGCTTATCTTCTTTAGTAGGCACTGGGAACTAAACCCAGGTCCTCCCATGTTGGAGGTGGGCACCCAATTGCTTGAGCCACATCTGCTCCCCATCTCCCTCATTTTTGGAGGATAGTTTTGCTGGAAAAGAATTTTTGGTTGTCAGTTTTTCTCTTTCGGTACCTTAAATATATCATACCACTGCTTCCTTGTCTCCCTGGTTTCTGATGAGAAACTGGAATGTAGTCTTTTTTCAGATCCTTTTATATGATGAATTGCTTTACTCTTGCTGCTTTCAGAATTCTCTCTTGATCCTTGGAATTTGATAATCTTTTATTATTATGTGTGTTGGAGTATGTCTACTAGGATCTGTTCTGTTTGAAGTGCATTGCCCTTTTTGGACATGCATTTTTATGCCTTACATGACAGTTGGGAAATTTTTGGCAATTATTTCCTCAATTATTCTTTCTGCACTTTTTCTCTTCTCCTCTCCTTCTGGGATACCCATGAAGTGTATGTGTTGTACATTTTGTGCTGTCATTATAATCCCTGATACACTGCACACTTTTTCCTATACTTTTCTGTTCTTCTTACTGTAAGATTTTGATTGTCCTGTCTTCTAGTTCACTGATTCTTTTTCCTTCCTGTTCAGATCTGCTGTTGCATGTTGCTAGTGTATTTTTGACGTTTTTTATTGTGCCTTTCATCCACATAATTTCTGTCACTTTTCTTTTTATACTTTCAAATTCTTTATGCACACACAGTGTCTTCTTAATATCTTTGATCTCTTTAGCCATATTTTCCTTCATCTCCTTGAATTGATTGAGGAGATGTTTTTGAACTTCTTTGATTAGTTGCTCCAAATTTATGTGTCCTCTGAAGTTTTAATTTGTTGCCTTGACTGGGCCATATCTTTTGTTTCTTAGTATGCTTGTTATTTTTTGCAGATGTTTAGGCATCTGATTATCTTGATGTATTTACTCTGAAGTCAGTTTTTCTCAGTTCCCTGTGGTTTTCTTTTGTATTGGCTTTGTGTTAAGGCTCTTCTTTCACACTTGATTCAAATTATTGTAGACCTTTAGCATAGCCTGTGTTTAACATATCAGATTTTTCCAGCTCTTCTTTATCTTATTCTTGCACTGGGTATGCAGTAAAATTTTTAAGATTGCATTTTTTTATGCAAGTGCTTAATCTGCAGTAGAAAGCTTCATTTCTTCTGATCCTTCTCCTGGTATCTTGATCTGGGGTTTGTTTGTTGTTTTGGTTTGTTTTGGTTTGTTTTGCCTCTATAGTTTTTTCATTCCTTTCCTTGTCCTTAGCTTTATTTACCTAGAGAGAAAATCCTGGGAAGACAGTCACCCCATTGATGACTTTCCCAAGACAGAGTTTCCAAGCCAAAATAGAGTCATGGGCCCTCGAAAGAGGCTTAGACTGGCTCTAAATTGTCTGGGGGAGGAGATCACGATGAACCCTTTTAAGGGTCCCCAAAGCTATGCTTTCCTGGCCTGACCATCAGATGTTGCCCTTCAGTAAACTGTTCCCCACAGCCCTGAGGAGTCACTATGCCTTTAAATCTCCACTACTTCCACCCCTGTCTGGGGTGGAATTGAAACAATGGCTGCCACAGCCTTTGTCCAGGGTTGGTTGAAACAGTATCTCAGAGCTGGGACTAGTAATCAGAATTTGTTAATAAAAAGCTGTGATCAGTCCTCATCTGTGTCCCAATTACCCCCATTCTTCGGGAAGAGGACTTTTATATCCTTATTGTTACCAGCAAACTAGCTAGGGACTGGACCCCAAGAGTAGGGAGTGGGCTCCAGCAGTTGCTGTGCAGATAGAACTACTCACCTTCTGAGATAAGGAATATTTTAACTTATCAGCTTCTCCTCTTACTCTTCCCTGGGTGCTGTGCAGTGTTCATCTGGCCTCCAGAGCTCTAGAACAGTTTTTTCAGGCAGTTAGTGCCTGTTCAATAGCTATTTTGGAGGAAGGACCCTGGCCTTTTCTTTATAATTGGGGACTAAGTGATTTTAGTAGGATAGAGAAGAGAGGTAGTAAGATCTTATCAGAGCAGTTACGGCTAGAAACCACAGAGTAGGAGGTCCCAAAGAAGAAGAATACTAGTAACAGTGGGAGCATATACACCATCTACTGATTGAGGCCATTTTGTCATAGAGAAGCATGTGGAACCATGTGGCAACAGCATCCAGAAGCTTTAAATGCCACTGATACTACCTGGGGCATCCAGGTTCACATCCAAAGCAATAATGATGATCACATAGGTGATTAAGAGTTTTAAAAAAATGTTTGTCAAACAGATCTACTAATATGATACAGAATCAGGACCTGCTGTTTGAATATTATCTGAGAGGACCAGGATGTCATGTGCTGCTCTTAGTGAAGTTATCTGCCTATCTGCATTTCAGAAATCCAGTGAGCAGTGGTACCATGTGGCATTGGAAGCTGAAGTCCTATGTCATTTGGAAGTGAGCAGAGGTGATGTGCACTATCTATAGTGGCAGAGCCAGAACAAAAGACTATGTTTACTACAGAATGGGAAGTAATGAAAAGCCACTATAATGGCCTCTTGAAATTAGTAACAACTGCACATATGAAATTCCATATGAATAGACCCTAATTCTTAATTTGCCTCTGTTTTGGTTTCTTAAGCAGCTTTAGCAAATACAATGAAATGTTGCAGCCTAAACAAAGGGAATTTATTCACTCACAGTTTTGAGGTTGTGAAAATTGTCCAAATCAAGATGCTATCAAGGTAATGCTTTCTTCCTAAAGACTGACTACTGACAAACCTTGGCTTTCTGTCACATGGCAAGGCACATGGCAGTATGTGCTGGTCTCTCCCTTCTCTTCCAGGTTTCATTGATTTCAGCTTCTTTCTTCTGTGGCTTTCTCTCTGTGTATCTGAATTTCATTCTACTTATAAGCACATCAGTAATAGGATTCAGGCCCATCATGATTGAGGTGGGTTACACCTTAGCTGACGTAGTCTTATCAAAAGGTCCTACTTACAATGATTTCACACCCACAGGAAGGATTAAATTTAAAAACATGTTTTTCAGGGGTACAAACAACTGCAAAACAGCCTCATAGGTCCATTTTTATTCATTTTTACTTCCAAAATAATTTTGTAAGTTTTATTCACTAGTGGACATCATTTTTTATCAAACCATTCCATGGTTAATTTATTAAAGAATATCATAGCTAAAGTTATAGAGATAACTACATTTTCATTAAATAAGCAGGAGAAAATTATACAATTAAAACAATGTTTAAGCTTTATTTTCACTGCTAATTAATATATATGCTTTACATTGGAGAGTTTTCCTGGCTTAAATACCATAATTACTGGATTTTCTCCTTTCTTTTCCTTTCCCTGTTTCATGGCTAGGGAGCAAACTTTATATGTGTCCTTGTGCAAACACATTCAAAAGGTGGTATGTAGCAGAGAGAGGTTGAACATTTCATGACATGTACCTGGCTGTTCTTGGGAATTTCCTTTATTTCATATATATGACATACATATTTGTGATATTATTTTACCATATATCAGAGAAAACTAATTCTTTAGGCAACAACATAATGCATGTGGTGAAAGCAAATGTTTATGCATATATAATCTGTATTCTCAATTCAATTCAAAGCCCCTGCAGAAAAATGCATGCTTTCTATTACATTCAAATTACTATAGAATTTTAGCTATTTCAAATATGATAAAATCCAAACTGTTAATCTAAAGAAAAAGAAACTAAGTTCTAGAGAAAATGAGAACCACAAAACTACAAGTCACAGAAATCTGTCATGAGTTCCTGTTCTGCAAAAAAAAAAAAAAAGATTTAATTTGAAAGAGAAACCACAAATTCAAAAGAGTCAATACACAAGATCTTTTCTGTATACTTACAAATAAAATCAACCCCCTGACACAAACCAAAGTAAAACAGAAAATTATTTTTACTGCCTCTTTTCTGATGTAATTTTGAACAGGCACTTCCTAATAAATTCAGAAAAATACTACTTATGGAATGCTCTACAGGTGTAGGGACCTGACTATAAAGAACCTAGCAATTATTTTTTAATTTAAAAAATGGCACTTCATGAATGTTGAATCCGTTAACTAAGGTATGTATTATTCATAAACAAGAAAATAGAAAATATGTAATGAAAAACAAGGATGTGAAAGATATTTGCAAAGTTCCTTGCAAGAAAAAGACCAAAAACAGCAAAAAATTAAGGCTTGGGAAAAGTCAAGAACATGCTGTTTTAACATAATGACTAGGAAGACTGTTTTCCTTCCCCTCTGTGCGTCAGAAAAAGCTAAGTGACCGAAGCCATTTATAAATGGAGGTTTAATAGATGAGCAAAAGTTAGAAAATGTAGAGAATGGGGAGAGAAAACAACAAAAACAAAGATCTAGATATTAAAGAGAATGTTTAAGGAAATGAAAGATGCTCATAAAGGTGGAAGAGCAAAGCCTGGTGGATGAAACTACAGTTAAACATAAGCCAGATCTTAGAAAACTTTTAATTAGTATCTTTTATTCTACAAACTTTCTCAAATACTTAGTTTCTACATATAATTCTTTAATAAATTAATTTTGAATATATTTTGGTATATGATGTAAGGAATAATGTTTATCTGTTTTACAGATTATAGTCAATTGTCTTAACATATATTTTATACATTATGCACAGATTTGAAAGGACACGTTCAATTGCCTATTATATCTATTTCTCTTTTGCAATTTTCTATTCTCTTCTATTGATTTCTGTAGTACTGATGTGCAAATATATTGCATTTATTATTTAAATGTATTATGTATTTTGATATATGGTAAGGTAAGAGAGTACTTATTGTCCTATTTTGCAAAAAAAAAATATTCATAAACATTTTTTTTAACTCATCAACTTAAGAATTAATATGGCACTTCCATGCAAAAATATTTTGGAGGTTTTGATTTATTTAAATGTATTAACTATTAACAATTCTGTTTTTCCCATCTAAACAATTATTCATGTTTTATTTTACTTTCTTTAATATACAACATACATTTTTTCCAGATGAATCTTACACATGTAGTTTTAGCTTTCTTCATACATATTTTATTGTTTTGTGAGTATCTGAATGACATTCCTCTTCCAACAATATTTTTAAACTGTTTTTTTTTTTGATGAATAGAAAAATATTATTTTCAGTCGATTTTAAAGTATAACATAATACAGAACATATAAAAGCATAAATATTCAGCTTAACAAATTTTTACTAAGTGATCACAACCAAGGAACCATCATCGAGATCAAGAAATAGAATATCACCCCAATCTCAAAATTCTCCCTCATAATCTTCACCAGTTACTTTCATTACTTCTCCATTTCACCCATAATGCTCCTCAAAGTTAACTATCATCCTGAATTTTATCTCCATATTTCAGTTTTGCTTCTTTTTAAAATGTATATGAACATAATAATAGTACAATCTATACTCTTTTATATCTGGCTCCTTTTGTTCAACCTTATGCTGCTGCATAGTGCAGTAGTTTGTTCCTTTACTGTTGATGGGCATTTGGAGTTGTTAACAGTTTGGGCTCTTATAAATAATGCTTCTGTAAACTCTTATACATGTTCTTGATGCACATATATGTGCATTTATGTCAACTTTATATGTCCAAGTGGAATTTATGCTACTGGTTATCTGTATAGAGCCACAAATTTTTCAAAAGTTGCATCCATTTATACTGCCATTTGCATAAATTATTACATAAATTATTTTGAATTCTGCATAACAGATTTGGCTGCCCCCCATTTATATATTATTCAATAATTTATTTATATCAGTACAGAGTCAAGGATATTTATTTTATATTTTAGTTTATAACCCAATATTCCATTAATTATTTTGTTTAAAATTCTCCACTTTGTTAGCCTTCATTCTTGAATGATATGTTGACTTGTAGAATTGAAGCCCAGTAATTTATTTTCTTTCATCACTTAAAATAAGTCATTTTATTTTTTTCTACTTTTGATAATTTCTGTTGAAAATTCTGTTGTTGGTATATTCTTTGCTCCTTTGAAAATCACGTGTCTTTTCTCTCTGTCTGCTTTTAAGATGTACTCTTGATTTTGGTTTTCAGCAGTTTTAATATGATGTGCCAAAGTATGGTTATATTTGAGTTTATACTGTTTTTAGGGTTTGTAGAGCTTCTTGAATTTTGGCTTGCTTTCTTTTGTCAGTTCTGGAAACTTTTCAGCTATTATTTCTTCTGCTTCATTTTCCTGTATCTTCTTATGGTTTTCAAAGTATATGTATCTTGCACTTGTATGTATTTTCCATTTTATTTTTCTTCATATTTCTATCTGGGTATTTTATACTGCCTGATCTTCTAATATACCAGTGGTCTCTTCTGCTGTTTTTAATCTGCTGCTAAACCTATATATTGAATTCTTAACTTCAATAATTATATTTCCAATTCCAAATTTCAATTTGATGCATTTTTAGAAATTCTAGTTCTCCAGTGAATTTCTTACTCCAATGTCTACATAATATATGGGTATATTTCTATATTTTTCTTTTTTCTCTTTGTTTTCAGTCCCTAGCAATATTTTATTTTTATAAAACTTTGGATATACATGATAAATGTACAGTTCTGGATGATAACTTTCTCTAAGGAAAGTTTAATAGTTTGTAGCATGAAGTTGGGCACAGACCACCTTGATTCGGTAAGAGATTAAGATGATTTGAGGCTGGGTTTCAAGCATTTGAAAGGGTTCTTTATTTCTGGCTTGCTATAGAAGACTGTCATGAGTTTTGTATTATGGTTCTCTAGGGAAACAGATACAGCAGGAGATATTTGTAAACAGTACGAGATTTTATAAAATTGTCTTATGTGACCATGGGGATGCACAAGTCCAAATTGCGTAGGCCAGATTGTAAGCCAGTACTCCAATGAAGGTCCTTAATGAGTTCACCAGGAGACGCTGGCTGTCTAAAGTAGAGATGGGAATTCTCACTCTGAATGCTGAAGTCACTTCTCCTTTTTATGGCCTTCAACTGATTAGATGAAATGTCATTCATTGCTGACAGCACTCTCCTCAGTTGATTGTAGAGGTAATCAGCCATAGATGCAATCAACTTACTGATGAGTAAAGTCCATGAAATGCCCTTGTATTACAATAAGCTCAGTGCTTGCTTGACCAAACAACTGGGCACCATTACCTGGTTGAGTTGACACAGTGAGCCTAACCATCACAGGTCTCCATTGAACAATAGGTTACCTCTTTGACAAGGCTTGAATTCTAATTTAATTATCACCTAAACATCTTAGCTCCACATTCTGTTTTTTGTTTTGTTTTGTTTTGTTTTTGTTCTTGTTTTATTTTTTGTCCTGTGAAGCTTAGTAATTAGCAATTGCCTTAAGGGGGAAAATAGTGCAGAATATCAGGCTTACATCTTTGAATTTCTTTTTTCTCTAAGATTTTGTCCCTTTAAAATCTAGCTCTAGCCATGAACTCTGTTTGGAACACTACCTCCATGAGCTGCCATTTCCTGCTTAGCCTTCAGCCCTGAATTGCTTATGAATCAACAGGTATCTTTAGGAGAAAAACATCAGACTATTGAGGTCAGCTCAACTATTTCTTTGTCTCCTGGATATGTTGGACCCTTTGTTCCTGGGTGAATTTCACAAGTGTGTGTGCATTTGCTCAGATTATTTTTGAAATAGTAGATTTTAAATTTATTAATAAAATCTAGTATTTAGTGGTTTGGTTTGGTTTTGTCTTAGCTTACAGATTTTAGGTTTATCTTTATTCAGTATTGCCTTCTATTTCTCTTTGGTTACTTTTCTCCTGAATACTGCTTTAACTGTATCTTCTTAAATTTATTCAACTCCTAATTATTGGAAATTTTATTTATTGATATTTTTTGCTTTAATTCATGAATTATTTGGAAAAGTGCTTTTTTGTTGTTGTTTTTATACATTCAATTTTAAAATATACCATTTGGACGTTCTTTAGTGGCTAATTTTTTATATTACTGAATTGTGATTAGAGAATTTCTTCTTTAAGCAAATTTATTGAAAATGTTTTTCTGACACAATGTATAATCAATGTTGATGAAATCTGAAGGGGTTTAAAAATAATATGTATTTTCCATTTATTATAAACAAAAGCCTTCATACATTTATCATTTAGATCAAGAATTTTACATTGTGCCATTTTTTTTTAGAGAAGTGCACTGAAAATTTGAGTGTTGTATTTCTTCAAGTTTCTAATCTATATATTTCCAAGGTTTATGGTTAGGTGTACCAAGGTTCATGATTGTTAGAGCATCATTATGCATTTGACTTTCATCAATATGAAATATCTTCTCGTGTTTCATTTAATACTTTTCAATCTTAAATACCATCTCATCTTATACAATATGTTAATATTATTTCAGCAGTTTGGATATTTCATTATTTTTATTATTTGTAAATATTTTCTGTAATTTCAAGCTGTTGAGGTGGGTGGGAACAGAGTATGTAGTCAGCTAAGCACTCAGATTCAATCATCTGCTTGAAGTCATAGTTGAAAAGGGACAAAATTGAGATTCAAACCCAGTTATCTGACACACGAGTTATTTATGTACCATTCCACTGTGTAGTAATACTTAAAAGGCTTGGTAAACATATAAAATGGATAATCAGAGAGTAGTTTAACACAATTGTTCTCACTGGATTGATTAACTTTTATAAATTCACTCCTAGGTATGTGATAAGAGTATTTTTTTATCCCAATGGCAAGAGCTCCCTATGTAAAATCAGATCAATTATGAATTCATTTGATGCTTACAAATCTCCCCAGAGGCAAGAAGGCTTATTTGCTATCTTTGCTTTATTAAATGTAAATAATAGAACCAATCAGCAATATTCTTGTTGAACAAGGACAATAAAATTTATATACTCTTTGTGTACTATACAAAAGACTGCTGAATATAAAATGGCCTGCCTTTTATTTATTTGATGATTGACTTATTATTCCATTAGTAGAGCAGATCTCCTAGACCATCAAACCTAATTTTTTCTTAAGTACACAGCATCTATGATGCCAACTATAAAAATAGTTTATACTGGCATCATTTATTATGAGAGTTATTGATTTGATCAAAGTTGAGGATGACTTAAAACTCAAAGTTTTCTGTTCTCATTTTGCTCCCTCTCCTGGCTTCTCTTTGCCACCTTCCAAGGCTTACCAACAGTCAAGTAAAACCATCAGGGTCAAAGAAGTAACTGTTCAGGCACCAGGATTTGTGACATTTTATTATTTTAGCTAGTAAGACACAGACATATAAATGTGTTTCTTCTTGCTTGGATTTACTCCACGGATAACTCTTAACAAGCCTATTTCAGAGAACAGGCTGAGTCACTGGTGTTAATATGTACCAGGCTGTCATGTTACCTCCATCAATCAGTTCTTCCTTTTGAAATATAGATATGAAAATATTTCCCTTTAAATTGGGACTAGGCCACCCCTAGAGATGCCATCTGTTTCTCCAAAAAAAAAAAAAAAAAAAATGCTTATATTGTCTAGTCTTTCCACTTTGCTTTTTGTGCTAATTTTTGGAAATTAATGTCTAAGAAAAATGGTCTGAGAGAATTTTACCTAGGGAATCATAGAAGGCAAGTCTCCCCTGCAACACCTATACCCAACAAAATAAAGAATCAAGTTTAGATTCTTTGCAAGTGTATTATGGTGCTTCTGGCCAAACATTCATGTTGTTAAAAGTACTTTCCAGGGAAGCGGCTGTGGCTCAATCAGTAGGGCTCCCGTTTACCATATGGGAGGCCCCGGGTTCGTTTCCTGGGGCCTCCTGGTGAAGGCAAGCCCGCCTGCACGGCATGGTAAGCTGACCCAGCGAGCACAAGCAGCAAGGGGGGGATGAATGAATAAATAAATAAAAATCTTTAAAAAAAAAGTACTTTCCAACCAGCTCCTCAAAAGAGGATTAAGGTACTCCAGAGAACAATTGGATAATCGTGTCATTTTTCAACAGTTCAGGAAAGCAGTTTGTCTATAAAAACTTTGTTCATGATTTGACATCAAGGAAATTTGCTCTGCAATTTCCATTCAGTATATACACTCCAGTTTTAAGCAAAATAAATGGGGATGAGGGAGAGACCACCAAAATAAACCCAGCTTTGCCTAGATGTGTGGCAAGATCTAGGTAAGAGATTTTTGATACACATATACTGGAGAGGGTTACACAGATGACAATATAATATCCCCTTCATCTTTGGGGTGTCCAAGATTGTCTCAAGGGCCTAAAGACCTCTATGAATGACCTCTAGTCATGACAGTTTCACACCCCATCATGACATACGAGTAGTAGCTTTCTTTGGGTTTCATGACTGGGGAATGACAGGAAAGCACTGTTCTAGATAAGAGTAAAAGATCCAAATTAACTCAACCCATATAATGTTAATGGTAAGAATTTTTCCATTTCTAAACTAGATTAGAAAATAGGGGGGGGGGCTGATTTTGTTATACAATTCCTCTCTGCTTAACCAGAAAGAGGGGGATCTTAAGCATGCAAAGTTTTAATATTCTAAACCTTTAAAATTTCAACTTTCAGAAAGGTATTTCTTCACTACTCAATGGCAAAAACAACCACTGATCTCTTAGCAAAGGTAAATTGTCCTTAAGTGATGATATTATATTTCCATGAAATGAGCCAAGTATAACTAAGTAAATATGAATTTTTTTATCTAACATTTTTCAACTCAAAATCATTAAACACACTAAATAGTCACTCAAGTGAAAATTTTTTTATTAGCAAGCTTTCTATTTTCAGGAAAAAAAAAAAAATGGTTTCAGTGGACCACACTGCCTAGAACACAGTAGGGGCTTAGTAAGTAGTTTGACTTACTAACTGACTTTAGTTTATCTTTTCTTGAAGTCCATTACAGCCATAAAAACTCATTTCTTCTCCCATCAGCACAAAAAGAGAACAAATAAAAAACAATAAACAAAAAGCTAGAGACTTGGCACAAAAAGGATAAATCTCTTCTAATACACCATTCTCCCTAAGACAAGTGTTTCTCATTAAGAAAAATATCTTTCAACTAATGATTTTTGCCTCACCCTTCTTATCAAGCATTTTATACAACCAGAAAATTGATTGTCAAGTTGCCATTGTTAACAATGGATTTGAGTACAAACTGTCTCAGGTAAAAGAAACACCTCTTAGAGCAAAATATTTTTGAACAGCAACTTGATGTAGGTTTTTTTATACTTAAATTTTTTGTTAGAGAAGTTGTAAATTTCCAGAAAAATCATGCATAAAATACAGAACTCCCATATATACCCCTATTATTAACACCTTGCATTAGTGTGGTACGTATTTTACAATTAATGAAAAGAACATTTTTATAACTGTACTATTAAGTATAGCCAATCATTTACAATATGGTTCACTATAATGTAGCGTTTGAAATGGTTTCATTACAAGCATCAGCATTGAGAATTTCTTTTCAATCAAGCTAGATCATATTTGGGCTATGAGAAGTTATAAAGTGGAATCACAGAAACGTGGAAGGAATAAGATGTAATTTATTGGATCTCCATCCCAAGGTAAATTAAAAAACACTAAGTGGGTCTCAAGCAATCTCAGGTGTTAAGAACTTAGAGCATAATTAGAAAATTAAGGAGAAAGTTTTGGATAACAATGCCAAGGGAAACGCCCAATGTAATTAACATGTTCAAATATGAAATTGATAATTAAACATAATGAACTCCTTCAGGCTCTTAAGGTAATAAAGAATCGTGATTATACACATATCATGACCTCTTGTTTTTCTCAATAGCCTACCAAACAATGCACAGGAGGCATTAGAAGAATTAGACCCCACTGCAAACATTTCAGAGAGTAAACAACAACAGTCCATTAATCCATTTAAGTATATCCCTCAGAGTCTAAAAGAAAACAGGAATCACCTGAGTCAAGAACCAACATTTGCAGTGATATCCAGGGAGGGAAAAGATAAAGATACCCTCTTCTAAACGTGTGAGGGAGCACAATCAGGAACAGCTGCCTCTGCACCTGCTGGAGAAGCTCCTGGAGGGAGGGATGATATAGATTTCCTCTTCCTCGGTGCTGGTTCCAGGATCCTCCCAAGCGGGGAGCCAGGACTTCACATAGAGAGGTCCTGCACAACAAGGTCATTAACACCCATGGTGAGAACTACGCTAAGCCCCTCCAGCCCGCTCCTGGGAACCCTGCTGGGGTGAGTAGACAAGAATTGGCAGTCATGGCTTGGTGTCAGAGAGATGCAGGGCTAACACAGGGCTGAAGCTTTCCAGTGGGTGGGACATCTGAAAAGCTTAGCTTTCCTGATGGGCAAAGAGTCAGAGAGGACACCAGTTTTAAATTTCCACAGCGTAGGAGCAATGCTGCCTGTAAACCAAAGCCTGAATGAGAGGAATTCTTGGGACTGTTGTCAATCCTGCTTTTTCTACAAAGTAAACATGAAAAACGACATAACTTCTGTCATTAAAAAAAAAAAAAAAAAAAAAAAAGCAAACAAATATTTGAAATTTAGAGGAAAGGAGGAAAACATGCTAAGTAAACTGGGATGCTTAGCCTGTTCAAAGCTGTGAGCCGGATTTTGATACAAGATGTGTGGGTGAACTTGTATCAGAATCTTTTGAAAGAAGTGATTCAAAGAAAGTAGGCCAGAAAATATATGATGAGGAGCATGCAACTAATGATGAATAAAGTAAGGAGAGAGAAAATAGAAAATTTTAATAAGGAAAATGTCTGGAATTATTTTAAAGCAATAAAGCACTTGGAGAGAACAAAAAAGCAGTGATTAATGATATGTATATATATAACACAAGCAAGAATTTAAGAACCATCCAGACAGCATACATTTAAATTTGTTAGATGAATTAATTGCAAAATAGCCTTAATCACGTGCTGATAAAAAGGGAACAAGAGTAATTTTCAAAGTTAAAATGTGACAAATTATGCAAATATAAATAGTCATGGAGCAGATACAGAGAAAAATATTTATGTAAATCTTTATTAGCCTTTTTTTCTTCTTCTTCTTAGGTATCGGGGCCAGGGATTGAACCTGGACCATGTATGTGGGAAGCCGGCACTCAACCACTGAGCCACATCGGCTCTCCTGAGTTGGTTTTTCCGTTTGTTTGCTTGTTGTTTTGTTTTTAGAAGGCACCAGGGAACCTGCAATCTCCAATATAGGAAGGAAGCGCTCAACTGCTTGAGCCACATCTGCTGCCCTATGTAAATCTTTCTTAAATAGTAAGAAACATACTTTTAAAGGTAACATAATGGGCTCAAGTGCAGCCATATTTATAGAAACAAACGGTGATAGAGATAGTATTCACGAGAAATAGCTCTTATGGAGCACTTAAATCTGGATATAAATTTTGTTAAGCCTTCCATTTTTCCCTCTTTCTTCCAGGTAGTTTGAAATAGTTAGCTGTGGGATTGATGAGGGTGGGATGTTATTTAAGATTAAAAGTCCTGAGAAAATACTGCCAATTGCTACTTTTCTCCCTTAAGGAAGTCTTAGAGAGTAGCTGAGAATGTTTTAATCAAGTGAAGAGACAGAAAATACAGATTCTGAGGAAATCTTTGGGAAAAGACTCAGAAAGGTATGTGCAGTTTAAAGAGGCAAACACATATTTAGAGCTTACATTTCTGATATTCTGGTCCTATGGTCATTTTTAATTGGGTGTGTAACCTTGGACAAACAACTTTATCTCTGCAGGGTCCAGATTTTGTTTAGTTTTTCTTTCTATGACAGGAGAGGAGTTGGGCAAGATACTCTCCAATGTTGCATTCAGCTCTAACATTAAATTATTTTCATTTGTTCTATGTTATGCAGAGTATTATTTTTATCAGACTTGTCACACAAACCTTGTGAGACAGAAAGCATTTGATAAAGCTTTGTATGTAAAAAGCAAAATTGGAAAATTAAGTTGAAGGGCCACATTTACTAAATTATTTTTTAATGATGCTATAAATGTCAAAATACATTCATGTTAGAAAACAATTCTGTCAATGGCCACAGAATAACATAGTGTTTTGATGAATGTTTTCCACCTCTAGCTTTTAGAACTCCAAGTTAGGTTTGGAAGAGGGTTATTATGAAATAATATCTGTCCAGAGGAATGAATAATCTGAAAAGAGGGAGAGGAAGAGAAAGATTGTAAAATAGCTGTGGACAAAAAAGTTAAAATTGTGATTTATTTCTATTGATCATTATATAGCTATTGATATAGGACATTTTCTTTAGAGTGTATCCTACATAATGAAACCTTGAAAACTGGAAATCCTGAACATTCATTTCTATGCAAAAGAGTATGTTCAAGCCTTGAGAAAAAACTTTTAGATATCTGCATAGGAGTGGTTATTGAAGTCAGGAGGATTAGCTTTCAAAAAGAGAAAAGCAAAGACAAGACAAGACTGACCTTAGGTTATTCTAATCTATCATGTGCAGGAAGGTACAGATAGGCAGGAAAAAAAAAAAAAAAAAAAAAAAAAAAACAGGGGGGTGTATACCTGTAGAAGTGGGAGGAGATTCAAGGACAGAATGACTAGGGGGATGAAGAGCAGCAGAGAGATAAAAGGGAAGTCATTAGTTATTATTTTCATGGGTACAAAGTTTCCTATTACCATATCATCTTAACAAAGTACTAACTCTCTCTGTCCAGCAGAGGAATGGTGAGGAGGCTGCAATGGATACTCCATCTTCTACCACATCCACCCTAAACTGTATCCCTGGCTCTCTTTGTTTTCTCTTAAAATACCCAAGGAACTGACTGAAGAAATAGATGCATAAAGGTCACTTTTAAACAAAGTGGTAGAGGAGAAATAGCATTTAGGAACCCAGGGAAGAGAATTTATATAAAAGCTCCATGACACACAACAGGCATGCAGGATGCAGCTATTTCAGAGCCTAGATTCCTGCAGGGTGTTCTGTGAAACAAGGCTTGCTTTGCAGAACATCGATAGTCGCACTTGCTTCACTTTTTCTTTTCTTTTCTTTTTCTTCATTTTTATAGCTCAGACAAGGGATCTTTCTTTTCTGTCTCTGTCTCTCTGTGTGTCTCACTGTGTGTGTGTGTGTGTGTGTGTGTCTTTCTGTCTGTCTCGCTCTCTCCCTCTCTCATCAAGAAGCACTTTTTCCAGAGAAGATTTACAGGTATACCTCAGATTTTTAGCCCTGGTATGGGTCACCAACGTTAATTAAAACTTCTTGAAAGAAAAGTCCAAAACATTTTTACCGAACTCAGCAAACTATCAAAATGTTGAAATTGGGAGCAGATGTGGCTCAAGCAGTTGAGCGCTTGCCTCCCACATGGGAGGTCCCAGGTTCAGTTCCCAGTGCCTCTTGAAAAAATGAAAACAACAAGCAAAACAAATGAAAAAAGCATCTCAGGGAAGCCGATGTGGCTCAGTGGCTGAGCACCAGCTTCCCACATACAAGGTCCCAGGTTCAATACCCAGCCCCTGGTACCTTAAAATAAATAAAATAAATAAAAGTTGAAATATTCAAGGCTCAAGCAAAGGGTTTCATTAGCAAAAATTCATATTTAAGTTTTAGTTTAAAATTTTAAACTAGCCACAGGTCTCATCTTTAAAGTGAAGAGTGTACCAGATGCTTCTTGGCTGGCACAAATTGTTCTCTATCTTTCTAAAAGGTTTTTGTAAGTGTCTTTGATGACAGCAACCAGTTGTGTTACAAAACAGTGTGACATCAGGTCAATCATGATGAAACTTGATAATGCCACATCAATAATGTGACATTTTGTGCTGTAGTTTGGAACAAATTGCTGGGAGGGAAGAAAGTGATACTTAGTAATGGGTGAATACTCTTAACTGTTAGCTCATTACCTTGTGGTCTTTGTCGCAAATGTTCAAGGCCAATGGCATGATACCAATGACCCTCAGAATCCTTAAAGACATAAGATACACAGTTTGCTTTCGTAAAAACCATTGCACTACCAAATAATACTTACCTGATCTCACATCAAATCAGAGGGCACATTTGGATATATTCTTCAGGAATAGATACAACTCCTAAAGGCTGCCACGTGCCCTAAAGCCACAATTATAGAATAAACACAGTAGGAGAAAATCTGTCTTTCCTCCATAGGCCAGATTATTCAAATAAACAAAGCACCACATAAAATAAACAAAGCTGACCCACCCCTGTCTCCCTTAAAATAACACCACTGTGCTCTATTATCCCTGTCTGTCATGGTCATGCCAGATTGAGCATAGTCGGGGCCAGAGGTTTAGCTTATCCACAGGAAATTCAAGCAGAGAAGCAAGTCATAAATGAATTAGAATGATGTAGGGACTGTCTGACAAGCAGGAAACTTGATCCAGAAAGAGTAGGTTGGAGTGAGGCCGGGAGTGAGGGAGATGAGGCCGTGGCAACTGATAAACTATGATGGAAATCCCAAAGCAGGCTCTCAGGGAATTTGATAAATTCTGTTTGTGTGATGGGAATCCACTTCCCCACCTCCCCATTAAAATCTTCACTTATTTCATATTTCTAGTTGATGGGTTGAATAGGTGGATTTGTTTGGGGGATAGGGCATTGTGCAAAGAGTGTTTTTTTAAGGCAAGTGACAGACAGGAAGAAGTAGAGCCTCTAGTGGAAGTCTCTCATGCTAATGGCTCTTGGCAGTGCTGGTTGACTTGCTGTTCTCTGAACATGCCCACCTCTCTCCTGCTTTTCTGGTTAGGACCCACCTCTTCTCTTCCCATGAACTAATCTTAATATCTTTTCAAGTATCCTCGATGAAATTTGTTATAATCCCCTAACTGAATTTGAGCTCTTCCTCCTTAAAATAGAGATACTGTTTTGTAAGTATCCTTCTTATGGCATTTAAAATAATCTGGTTTATATTCTAGCTAGTATGGCATTAGGTTTGAAGTGAGAAACTGTGTTTTATTTATCTTTAGAGTCACTGAGATAGAGAACTACTCCAACACTCAAAAAATGTTAATTAAAATACATTGAACAAAAATTAAGTTCCTTTTTCTCTGCTTTGCTCTGAAAAAAACTATCTTTAAAAAGGAAGAGGGACTGCTTCGTATGTATGATGTCCCAGATTCAATCCCTGGTATCTTCTAAAAAAAGGGGGTGGGGGAGGGAAAAGTATTTGAATTTTAATATTTAACTTGGCTTGTATCTCATATCTGCTCATGACGTAAATTTTTTAAAACATTCCTTCCAACTGCAGTAAGAGAGCAGATATTTCTTCAAATGGAGATCATGACATTTAGGTCTTATCTGCAATCTTTTAAAGGGGCCAGGAAGTGAGGTCCTCTGAAAACCCTGTCTTGGAAAGCAGAATTGATTATATAGTAGGCAGTATTTGTGGCTGTATTCTCTGTTACATCTTTTTTGACACAAAAGCTGTTCTCTTTTCTGTAGTTGATTAGGGGGAAAGCACAAAGCATTTTTTTTCAACAGGTGTTTTCTAGAAAAGGGGCTTCTGTTGCTGGCTTGCTCTTTTTTTTTTTTTTTTTTTCCTTTCTTCTTTTTAATCCTTCCCTTTGGAAATAATTAAAGTGGGAACTACGCTAAAATTGCCCCACATCGTTTATTTTGTAGTTCACTGTCCTGACAAAGACCTAGAAAATGTGTCTCACATGGTGTCCTATATATTATCCAGTTTCTTTTTCAGGCTCAGGCATCAGCAGGAGACAATAGTGATTGATTGGAGCCACGGAAGCCCTTGAATTCCCCTTTCATAAAATTAATCTTTTTCTTGTCATGTGAAAACCCTGTCTTATATTAAATCCCTGCCACTACCTGAGGGAGGAAAAAAGATTAGGCAAAATGCTGCATGCTGTGGGCGAGGGCATGAAAGTTTATGCATTTCAGTTTGGACGATTTGCTGTAAAGTAGCAATATAGCAGGTATTCACAAAGAAAGCACTGTCATAGAAGATCATCAAAATTAAACATGCTTGGAATCAATTGCTCTTGAATACAAATAGGAAAAGGAGTATTCCCCACATGAAAATACAATTACTACTGTTTGTTTTGTTGTTGTTGTTTTTTTTGCCATGGCACTTCATATTTTGTTTACTGGTGACTGCTGGGGAAATTCTGCCTTCCTGTGTATAGAATTCTAACTACTCCCAGAAACAAAACAGAATGGAAGAAATATATTGTTGTAGATGTGGATTACTTTCCTCAACAGCATTAAATTCATGGTCAGACCTATTATATATCCATGTGTTTAAATTCAAACACAATGTGACTAATACTTAAGTATAAACACATCTTTCAATTTATTGGAAATTCCTCTCCTTCATAGTCCTTAGATGATTTTGATTTTCAGAACTCCCCATTTCATGGTACTTGGTCAAAAATGTCATAGTCATTCATTGAATTATTTACTGTACACAAATTATTTGTCACAGTGTTCTCGTCCCAAAAATAAAGAAATACCCTGCCCCTCCGTGTGTTCAGTTTAGAGGGGGTAAAAAAGATGCTATGGAGTCCAGTAATGGTGGAGTAGCTTATATTGGACCAATCCTCCTGCCTATACCAAATATTACTCTTGATAATTTTTTAAAGGTTCTATTGCTGGCCCTGAAGGTAATAAAAGAACAAGGAAAAATTGAAGAGAGTCCACATTTGAAAGAAAGGAACAATATAAATCAGTTTTAGATGATTTATCCCTAACCATATCCCTCAGTCCATCCAGTGATAGATAAACTCAAGCATCAGCTGCAGTTTTATTGACCTTAAGAGACACAGGTCAAAGTTTTTAAGCTACGAGAGTATCTGAAAATTGAAGAGAAAAATCTCAGAAAGTAGGAAGCCACAGAGAGAAGAGCTCAAAAGCTGCATACATTTTCTCAACCCTTGGCTGACTCCCAAATTGTGCACAGGAGACTACACGAAGCCCAGGAAGAAAATGAGAACTGGAAGGCTGAAAGAGTTTAGCAGAGAGCTCAGCAGCTTCCTATGGGAAAGAGGTATAGTTTGGAGTTGACTTTTCAATACATTAGAGGGGCATGGTAAATACCTCAGACTTTTAATTGAAACCCCAGATAACCATTGCCTTAGGAATAAGAAATAGGTACCAAAACGAAGAAATTTTCCCTAGGACTAAGAAAAAACTGAAATAAATCCACTGAAACAAACCAAAAACCAAGCCTAATTCAAGGTAAACTGGGCAGTATCCATATTGTAACCCCTGGAGCAACCACTGAAAAAAGGAAAAAAAGATACATCTAAAAAGCTAACAGAGGGGGATGGATGTGGCTCAAATGGTTGGGTGTCCGTCTCCCATATGGAGGGACCCGGGTTCGATCCCCGGGACCTCCCCGTAAAAAATAAAAAAATAAAAAAATATAAAGCTAACAGAGGGGATAGAAAGGAATGCTAAAAAATCTGATTCACACATAATATGATAGAAAAGTAAAGCAAAAAGAAAATAAAATTAGAATATTGGAACATTCATGTGCATTAAAATGAAATGCTCTAAGCTAACTGCAATTTTTAACTCTTTAAGAACCTAAATGCTATTGTTAAACTAAGCAATTAATTCCCTTAGGAAATGTTATGTTCAAAAAATTTACAACCCTAATGAAGAGATTGGACAAATAACAAAAGAAAAATAAAGATTAATCTCAACCATGTAAATGATTACATTAAATTTAGGTGGACAGAATGCCCAATTAAAAACCTGGGGAGAAGTGACATTATCAACATGGCAATGTGAAACATCCCCTGGAAAATTCTCCCCTGAGAATCAAGTAATAAAAGGAAAAATCCCACTTGCTTGGAATTCTCAAGGATGATAAAGACTGGAGAAGGACTCCACAAGTGCTGAATAGAAGAAAAAGTAAAGTAATTTCTAAGATTAGGTAGAAGATTTCATCCTGGACCCACCAGTCTAGACTCTTGCCCCTCACTTTGTCCTGTGCAGCTTAGGTGTCTCACAGAAGCAGCATGGCCCAGGACCCTACTGCCACAGTAGTAGACTATAGAGCCACTTACTGAAGTGAGTTAGAAACCCACACATCTCCAGGCACTGAGACCAAGTGCTCAGAGACCCAGGGTGCAACACAAGTGCCTGAGGAGTGTAGCATACAAAGGGGACACCTGGGGGGGGGGGGCGGGGAGAGGCTGCAGAAGAACTGTTGGCAAGAGGTGTATACACTCAATCCAGTCTCTATTGACTGAAACAACTAAATGCAAAGTGGACATTTTAGGTTTGACCCACTTTTCTATATTGACCCCATGTGGGTCCCCAGGGTGAGATACCCTAATGGGAAAGAAACTGGAGCCAAAAATGCCTCACAGGAAAAATAAGGGGAAACAGAACAGCTATAAAACAGGAAAGGCTCAAGAATTAAAAGTACAAGAGAAAGGGGGCACAGAGTGAGGAAGAGAATTTAAACAAATCAAAATTCTGCACACATACAATAAAACAGGACTGATCAAATTTCCCAGAGAAGGAACAGTGGAAAGGAAACATTCTTCTGGAGATAAAACAATTGCACAAAAAGTGCAGTCTTAAAAATTGTACTGCATAGCCAAGGCAAGAATAAGATCAAGAAGAGCAGAGAAAATCTGATCAGTTAAACACAGTCTATTCTAAAATTCAAAATAAGTTGGGTGAAGTAACAAAGAACAGCCTTAACACTAAGCCAGTCCACAATAAAACAGAATAAAATAGAGAAGAGGAAAAACACACTTTCACAATTAACACATCAAAATAATCAGATGCCCAGACATCAGCAAAAAGCTATAAGCCATACAAAGAAATGGCAAGATATAGCTCAGTCAAGGGAACAAATTGGAATTTCAGAGGAGTCAAAGAATTTGGAACAACTAATCAAAGAAGTTCAAACAAATCTCAACCAATTCAAGGAGATGAAGGAAAATATGGATATAGAGCTAAAGGCTATTAAAACAATATGTGAGCATAATGAAGAATATGAAATTTTAAAAAGAAACATAATAGAAATTATGGAATGAAAGCACAGTAACAGAGGTTAATCTATACTTGAGGCATATAAGAGCAGATTTGAACAAGCAGAAGAAAGAATCAGTGAATTAGAAGAAATGACAATCGAAATCATACAGTCACAAGAACAGAGAGAGAAAAGAATAGAAAAAAAATTGAGCAGTGTCTCAGGGATTGAGTGACAGCATGAAGCACACAAACATGCATCATGGGTGTCCCAGAAGGAGAAAATAATGGAAAAGGGGAAAATATAATATTTGAAAAAAGAATGGCCAAAACTTCCCAGCTTTTATGAAAGACACACATGTCCTAGAAGTGATATGTACTCCACAAAACATAACCTAATAGACTCTGAGACAAATACTAATCTGAAAATCAAATGACAAGTTCTGAAAGTAGCAAGAGAAAAGCAATTCATCAAATAAAAGATATCCTCAATAAGACTAAGTGCTAGTTTCTAACGAGAAACCATGAAGGCAAGAAGGCAGTGGTATAATATGTGTAAAGTATGGAAAGAGAAAAACTGTCAGCTAAAAATTCTTTATCCCACAAAATTGTCCTTCAAAAATGAGGGAGTTTAAAATATTCACAGGTAAACAGAAACTGAGAGTTCATCAACAATAACAACAACAACAAAAAAAAAAAAAAAACAAAAACCTCCCCTATAAGAATTAATAAAGGGAGTTCTACAGGTTGACAGGTAAAGACAGGAGAGTGGATTTTAGTGGTGTGAAGAAATAAAGACCTTCTGTAAAGGCAACTAAAAGGGTAAAGGCAAAACCCGATTGTACTAAATCCTCAATCTACAACTCTACTCTTTAATTCCTATAAGAGTCAGAATACAATTGAACAAGAGAAGGGCATATTTCCTGATAATGATATAAAGATATAAAGAAGTAATATGGGACAAAAACAATGTAAAGAGGGGAAACAGGGGGGTATGTGAGCATAAAGCATGTATGCTATTAAAGCTACATTGTTATCTTTTCAAATTATTAGGTTATAGGTGTAGGTTGTATAATACAAAACCTAGGGTAAGCACACAGAAAGTATTTTAAAACTATAGAGAAACAGAAATGAGAAAGAGGTAAATAAAATACATCACAAAAGATCAACAACTATGCAGAAAAGGAGGTTGCAATAAAGGAAAACAGAGACAAGAAATGATACAACATTAAGAAACCAAAGGACAAAATGGCTGAACTAAGTATTGCCTCTAGAGTAATAACACTAAACATTAATGGATTAAACTTCCCAATCAAAAGATACAGATTGGAAAAATAGATACAAAAGTATGATCTACCTATATGTTGTTTATAAGAGGCCCACCTTATACCCAAAGATACACAAAGGTTAACAGTGAAAGGGTGGAAAAAGATAGTCTGTGCAGATGGTAACCAAAAAAGAGCTGGAGAAGCTATACTAATATTGGATATAATAGACTTTAAATCAAAAGCTGTTATAAGAGATAAAGAAGGACACTATATATTAATGAAAGGGGCAATCCACCAAGAAGAAATAACAATTATAAATATGTATGTACCTAAACATGGTTCACCTAAATACATAAGGCAAACACTGGCAAAACTGAAGGAGAAATAGATACCTATACAATCGTACTTGGAGACTTCAGTACACCACATACATCAATAGGTAGAACATCTAGACATAAGATCAATAAGTAAACAGAGAACTTGGATAATATGATAAATAAACTAGACCTAACAGATATGCAGAACACTGTATTCCACAAGAGCAGGACATACATTCTTTCAAGTGCACATGGATCATTCTCCAGCATAGACAACATTTTGTATCCCAAAACACGTCTCAATAACATGTCTAAAAAGATTGACATGATGCAGACCATCTTCTTCACCATAAGAGAATAAAGCTGGAAATTAATAACAGGCAGTGAACTGAAAAATCCACAAATATATGAAATTTAATACATACTCTTAAACAATCAGTGGGTCAAAGAAGAAATTTCAAGGATATCAGTAACTGTCTTGAGGCAAATGAAATAGAGAACATAACATATTAAAATGTATGTGATGCAGTGAAGGCAGTGCTGAGAGGGAAATTTATAACACTAAATGCTTACATTTTTAAAAAGTAGAAAGAGCTAAAATCAAAGACCTAACAGCACACCTGGAGGAACTGGAAAAAGAATAGCAAACGTATCCCAAAGAAAACAGGAGGAAAGAAATAGCAAAGATTTGAGCAAAAATAAATGAAATAGAGTTTTAAAACACAATAGAGACCATTATCAAAACCAAAACATTGATATTGTAATAGATCAATAAAATTTGCAAGCCCCTATCTATATGGACAAAGAAAAAGAGAAGATGCAAATAAATTAAATCAGAAATGAATGGGGGTCATTATTACTGGCCCCACAGAAATAAAAAGGACCATAGGAGGAGGATATTATGAACAACTCTGTACCAACAAATTAGACAAACTAGATGAAATGGACAACTTTGTAGAAACACATGAACAACACACAATGACTCTAAAAGAAACAGAAGCCCTCAACAGACAATTACAAGTAAAGAAATTGAACCAGCCATCAAAAACCTCCCAATAAAGAATTCTACCAGTCATTCCCAGGAGAATTATTACCAGTCCCACTTAAACTCTTCCTAAAAATTGAAGAGGAAGGAACACTACCTAACTCATTCTATGAGGCCAACATCACCCTAATATCAAAGCCAGATAAAGATTAATTTCTCCTATGAGTATAGATGCTAATATCCTCAGCAAAATACTAGCAAATCAAATCTAACAGCACGTTAAAAGAATTATACACCATGATTGAGTGTGATTTATCCCAGGTATGCAAGGGTGGTTCAACATAAGAAAATCAATTAATGTAATACACCTCATTAACAAAATTGAAATGGAAGAAAAACTCATGATCATCTTGATTGATGCAGAAAAACATTGGACAAAATCCAGCATTCTTTCTTGAATAAAATATTCATAAATAGGAATAGAATATTTTTTTCCTCAACATGATAAAGGGGATGTATGAAAAATCCACAGCTAACATCATACTCAATGGTGAAAGACTGAAAGCTTTCCCTCCAAGATCTGGAACAAGACAAGGATGCCCACTGTCACCACTAAGATTCAACATCGTACTGTAAGTTCTAGCCAGCACAGTTAGGCAAGAAAAAGAAATAAAAAGCATCCTATTTACAGATGACATGGTCCTATATATTAAAAGTACCAAAAAACTACAACAAAGCTACTAGAGCTAATAAACTAATTCAACAAGATGATGGAGTACAAGATCAACATGCAAAAATCAATAGTTTCTATACACTGGTAATGAGCAATCTGAAGAGGAAATCAAGAAAAAAAAAATCCATTCACAGCAACAACTGGGAATAAATTTAACCAAGGATTTAAAGGACATTGTTGCAGTTTGATATTATTTATGAATTCCAAAAAAGGATATGGATTATGATTGTAAACTGGTCTCTTCCTCTGGGTATGATACCCTTTGATTGTATTAAATTCAAAGGTTTTAAATTTACTTGATTAAATCAAATTAAGGCTTTGGTCAGACTAGGACAGTAGGGCATGACTCAGGGTTGAGTCCCTGCCCCCTTGGTGGGCTAATAGAAACAGACACTCACTCAAGAAGACACAGAAGACGATAAAGGAGAAGAAGCGAGAACTTTGTCAGTTTTGATCCTGGAGCCCCAGGGAGAGATGAGCCATACGCTTGATAGTTTACAGCTGACCTTGTGAAGAAAACAGCAGTTGAGAAGCCCTGAGAGACTAGCCCTATGTCAGCCTACAGCTGGGATGGGAAGAAGCTGGGCCCACAGAGCCTTAAGGGGAAGAAGGAAAGAGAGACCAGGAGAGATCACCCGCCATCTTGCTTCAACACGAGGCAACTGACTTTGGTGAGAAATCAACCTTGAGTTGGACTCTTTAGGCCTTGTAACTGTAAGTTTTACCCCAAATAAACACCCTTTATAAAAGCCAACAGATTTCTGGTACTTTGCATCAGCACCCCTCTTAGCTGATTAATACAAACATGAACTCATAAAACTACAGAACTTTGCTAAAAGAAATCAAATATCATTCAAACAAATGGAAGGACATCCCATATTCATGGATTAGAAGGCTAAATATTGTTAAGATTTCAATTCTACCCCAAATTATCTACAGATTCAATGCAATCCCAATCAAAATTCCAATGACCTACTTTACATAAATAGAAAAGCCAAATATCAAATTTATTTGGAAGGGTAATGGGTCCTGAATAGCGAAAATCATTTTGAAAAAGAAAAACAAAGTTGGAGGACTCACACTTCCTGACTTTAAAATTCATTGTAAGGCAACAGTTGTCAAAATAGCACAGTTGCAAATATTCTCACTGTCCTGATTTTGTGATAATCAGGGTAGGCTAAACATTCACTATATTAGAAACCATGTATGTGTCCTCAGACCTAGTTTTTCTCCCTAGGTCTGGTTTTTAGAATGCTGGTGATAAACCAAGCCTGATTTATTATATGAGCATCCTGTATGGGAAATGACTGTAACTTTGTGTATCTTTGGTCAACCTTAAGAGATATAGCAGGGTGGCAGATGTGGCTCAAATAGTTGGGCACCCGTCTCCCATATGGAGGGACCTGGGTTCGATCCCCCGGACCTCCCAGTATAAAGAAAAAAAGAAAAATATAGAGGGCATGAGGGCTGCCAGGTCCCACACATGGGTGTGCCGTCAGGCCCCATGAGCAAGTGCGCCACCAGGCCCCACGAGTGGATGAGTCCCCCAGGCCCACCGAGCCATGCAGAAGGATGATGACATAGCAGGAGAGTGACACAAGGGAGAGCCAAGATGAGACACACCAGAAAACCAGGAACTAAGGTGGCGCAGGTGGCAGAATGCCTCTCTCCCACATCGTAGGTCCCGAGGATCGAATTCTGGTGAAGACAGGAGGAGAAGGATGAGAAGAGAGGGCAGGAAATGGACACAGAGAATTGCCTAGTAAATGGACACAAAAACAGCAAAAACGGGGGTGGGGGTCAAAATGGATAAAAGTAAATAAATCTTTAAAAAATAAAACAGCATGTTACTGGTACAAGGATAGATATAGTGACCAGTGGAATCGAATTGGCAATTCAGAAAGAGACACATCTATGGCCAATTGATTTTTGACAAGTCTGCAAAGTCCATTCAATTGGGAAAAAGTAGTCTCTTTAATGGTTCTGGGAGAACTGTATATCCATATCAAAAGAATGAAAGAGGACACCTATCTCACACCTTACATAAAAATTAACTGTAAATGGATCAAAGTCCTAAGTATAAGAACCAGGACTATGAAACTCCTAGAAGAAAATAATATGGAAATATCTTGTGTTCAGCAATGGTTTCTTAGACTTTACACAAAAAAGCACAAGCAACAAAAGAAAAAATAGATAAATGTGAGTTCATCAAAATTAAAACTCTTATGCATCAAAGGTTTTGTCTTGAAAGTGAAAAGACAGCCTACCCAATGGGAGAAATTCTTTGGGAACCCTCTGTCCAATAAGGGTTTATTGTCCTGAATATACAAAGAAAACCTACAGCTCAACAATAAAATGATAACCCAATTAAAAAAATGAACAAAAGACTTGAATAGACCTTTCTCCAAAGAGGTATAAAAATGGCTAAAAAGCACATGAATAGATGCTCAACATCATTAACTATTAGCGAAATGCAAATTAAAACCACATGGAAATAGATGATACTTGTTAAATATATGTCCTAGAGACTTAGATCTTTGGTCTGTTCATATGCTGGTTGAGCCTTGAATCTCAGCAGAGTTGCAACACCTACTCACCATTCATTGGACTCTTGCAGGACAACTAACAGAAGGATGATGATGGACAATGCCCATCCCAGGAAGCAGAGAGTGTCTGCAACCGCAAGCAATACAGTTCCATCCATCTACGCCATGGGATCTAAGCCCAACCAGAGACAGAGTGGGCATCACCATCCCCAAATCCTCAAGATTGAGGAATGAACAAACATAAGGGTGGAAAGCAACTTGGACTAAAGTAGACTTATGATTATTCTTGCAATGGAAGAACTTGTATCACTGATATAAAGGCAATGGCCACCAGAGATTCTGAAGGGAGGGAAAGGGAAAAATAGGTGCAACATGGGAACATTTTTGGGATCTTGGAATTGTCCTGCAATGGCATTAGAAAGACAGATACAGGCCATTATATATTTTGTCAAAACTTAAAAAATTGGAGGGGGGCAAAGTGTAAACTATAATGTAAACTATAGTCCTTGGCTAGTACAATGCTTCAATATGTGTTCACCAATCATAACAATTGTACCACACTAATGAAAGATGTTCTTAATGTGGGAAAGTGTGGGAGGGGGGTTGGGATATATGGGAATCCCCTATATTTTTTATATAACATTTATGTAATCTAAAGCTTCTTTAAAAATAATATACATATATATATATATATAACCACACAGAGATACCATTTCACACCCACTAGAATGGCTACTATTTAAAAAAAAAAAACAGAAATTTAAAAGTGTAGATGATGTGGGAAATAGGAACACAGATTCATTGCTAGTGTGAATGTGAAATGGTGCAGCTGCTGTGGAAGGCAATTTGGCAGTTCCTCAGAAAGCTGAGTATAGAATTACCGTATGACTCTGCAATCACTCTAGTAGCTATATACCCAAAAGAATGGAAAGATGGGACTCAAACAGATATTTGCACACCCATGTTCATAACTGCATTATTCACAATTGCCAAAAGATGGAAGCAACCAAGTATCCATCAACCATGAATATACAAAATGTGCTATGTACATGCAATAGAATATTCAGCTTTAGAAGGAATGAAGTTATGGTTCATGTGACAGTATGGATGAACCTTGAAGACATTAAATTCAGTGAAATAGGTCAGACACAAAATGACAAATATGGTATGATCGCACTGATATGAAATAATTAAAATAGGCAAGCTCATAGAGTTAGAATCTAGATTATAGGTTACCAGGGGTTTGGGTGGGGGTAGGGAATGGGGAGTTAAGGCTTAATTTTTACAGAATTTCTATTTGGGTTGATTTTAAAGTTTTGGAAATGGATGATGATGATCGTAGCTCAACACTGTGAGTGTAATTAAGAGCACTGAATTATATCTGTGAAGGTTACTAGAATAAAAATTTAATTATAAAACATAGGACTGTAAAAAACCTGAGGTTTTCTGACTGAATAAATAAGCAAAATATGTTGTTTACAATATATTCACTTTAAATACATGTTTACAGAAATATTGAAATTAAATTAAGAAAAATGATATACCATGCAAACTTTAAAGAGAAAAAAATCCATTATAGCTGTGTCTATCTGTATGTCTTTCTAATTATATAAAATGACACAGTAGTATGCAAAATAAAAGAATTATTAACCAGAGATAAAAATGAAAGTGTCAATTCATCACAAAGACATAAGAATCCTGTATGTATTTTCCTAATAAGATGATTTCAATATTCACGAAGCAAAAAGTGACAAAGCTAAAGGGAAAGGTAGACCAATAGGCAATCCTTATTAGAGGTTTTAACACCTTTATCTTAAGAATCGATAAATTACAGGGAGCAAAAATAATTAGTTATAATATAAAACATGTAAACAACATTGTTAATCAATTCATCTAATTGATATTTTACACCACTTCATCTCACAGACACAGAATATACATATTGTTAAGTAAACTTGGGACATTCAACAAGATAGAGAGTATCCTTGGCCATAAAACAAATCTCAATGAATATAAAGCCATTGAAATCATTCAGATTTCAAAGACCCAACTAAGAAATCAATAACCAAAAAAAAAAAAAAAGAAAGAAAGAAAAGAAATCAATAACTTAACGATATTTAGAAAATTCTCACTTTTGGAAATTAAGCAATGTAATTTGAAGTTATCAATGGGTCAAAGGAGCTATAAAAAGGAAAATTTTTAAAACTTCAAGATGAATAATAATAAAAACTTGATATTAAAATTTGCAGGAGGCATGTAAAGGAGCCCTTAGAGAGGTAGTTACATTTTTAAATATTTATATTACAAAACAAGAAAGTTAAAAATAACTGATACAAGCTTTCACCTCAAAGAAATACAAAAATAACAGTAAATAAAAGACTGATACTTCTAACTATTTGCAAGGATATGGAGGAAGTAGAACTCTCATGCATTACTTTTGACTCTGTAATTCTACTACTAATTATTTACTCAATATCTATAAAACATATACCCACAAAACGTCCTATGCAAGAATATTCATAGCAATATGATTTATAGTATCCAAAAACTGCAAATATAATTCAAATGTCACAAGTGAAGAGATAACTAATTCTTGTATATGTATTCAGTGGAATTTTACTAATAGGAATGAACTACTGATAAACACAACAAGGTAAGTAGTTTTAACTCTTAAAATTTTTTGATCAAAAGAAGCCAGTCAAGTAGTCCTTTCCTAATAAAAAAGAATTAACTATTGATAAACACAAGTTAAGAAGTCTTAAAAAGTTTTGCTCAAAAGAAGCCAGTCAAGCAGAAGTGAATACTCTATGAATCCATTTACATGATGAGAACAGGCAAAAACATAGTATGGTGATAGAAACCAGAAAAGCATTTGCTTGCGATGTTTGGGAAGAAGGGGAGAGCGGTTGCCTGAGAAGTGGGCAAAAGGGAACTTTTTGTATAATATATATTCCAATTCTTGATACAAATAGTGGTTAAGAGGGTGTATACGTTTGTTGAAACTCATTAAACTCCACACATAAGATCTGGGCATATTATGACATGTAAATTATATCTCAATAATAAAGTAGTTCTAAAAATAAGATGGTATAAGATCATAATTGATATAGTATATCCAGAAACAAAAAGGGGATCACCTTACTCTGCCTGAGGGAAAGAGTGGGACAGAAAATAATTCATGGAAGAAACCATACCTGAGCTGAAGTTTGAATACATGTTTCCCAAAAACACAATTCAGAGAAGAAAATTACCCAAACTTATGCAAAAACATGATGCTATGGGAGACTGTAACCTCTTTGGGAAATAGGTATTGGCTTAAGATAATAGAATGGTGGAGAGGGAAAAGATGAGCATGGAAAAGTGGGCAGGTTTAAGCCCTGATATGTCTCATATGCCAAACTACCAAATTTGAACTTTATATCATATGTATTAGGAGATAAGTTATGAATTGACTGATTGATAAAGCCACAAAAGAACTTTTAAAACCTTTTAGTCCAAAATTGACATTTTACAAGTTTCCTTTGCCCCTGAAGATCATAATGACATACTGTATTCAGAGGGGTTTTAGAATGTTTATTGCTTTTATACATTTGGTCATCTTCAGCTGTTTCTGGAAAGAGCATGGACGTTGTACAGATTTAGATATAACTCAAAAAATAAAGCCCAAGACCACCATAGAAGCAAAGATTTGACAAGTCTGCCTTTAGAAATATTTTCATGAAATGATTTAAAGAGAGAACTTATTTTTGCCATTAGGGTAGCATTGTAGGTCAAGTTTAGCAATATTGATTAAGATTAGAAATTGTTTCTTGGAGAAGAAAAGATAATTGAAGGAGGAAGCTCTAAGAGTTAAGAGGAAAATATTCAAGAGGCAATTAATACTTATATTCTGAAAAGAAGCAAGAAATTAATACCTCAGAAGCTCAGAGAAGCACCCAGTTAAGCACTGTAAGTGTGGTAATAGAGAAATTTAAGTTTTTCCCTGAATCTGAAGACCACTATCATCCTTCAGAATATTTCTTCTTTTGATGTTATCAGTGCTGCTGCCTTCAGTCTTTTTTTTTTTTTTTTTCCTGTGTTTTAAAAAACAAAGTGCCACTGCTTAAAATCTCTCAACTTGAAAATGCCTTTGAAAGCTAGGCATGGCAGTTATTATTATTCTCATTTTATAATGATGAAACAAATTTAGATTATTTCTCTTCAATGGATACCTGTTACCCCTATTGGGACTTCCAAACTTCACCCCTAAACGTACGGTAAAAGGTAAAGAAGATTAAACAGTTACAATAGCGTAAGTATAATTTATACTTAGCTATGAAAAACGGTTTATAAGGCTTGTCATTAAAGTCATTGTTCTCTCAGGGCAATCTTTCCACAAGATCTCTTGAGAGAATAGCTGCTTTACCCTCTAAGTATTCTCAGTTTTCCCAAAGCTACCCTGGAAAGGAGTTCTAAAGTACCCTGAAGGCCTGTTTAAGAATTTGAAGAGAGGACTCAGAAGACTTTCACCAGAGCTGAAATTCTAATTTCTAAAGGACAAACCTTTGGCAGGTCCACAGTGCAGCCCTCCAGTAAAGACAACATGCCACCAGTATTCACAGCTGAGCTTTCCACTGACACTGCTTAGGTTGTTACCTGCTTTTCCTTATCCATAAGTCTGGTAGTTTCTCAGGCTGCCCATTACAAAAGCAAGGGGCCCTTAATGCTTTGTTTAGCAGAAAATGCCATACATTGTTATTATTTTTGTTTAAACAGTAAATTATCTTTCAAGAGATTTAAATAGTCATAGTTACCATTTCCAGAGCTCTTCATTCTTTTGTTCAGATCTTATTTCCTTGTGTTATCATTTTCCTTCTGTCTGAAGACAACCTTTAGCATTTCTTGTATTGCACTGTTACCTTTAATCATCTCTGGTAGTTCTTTCCCTGGCTTTTCCCCTGTTCTTTTCCCTCACTATTCAGCTAAATACTAAGAAGGACTGTCTGCAGATCTTGGGATTTCTCTCCTTACAGTTCTCTCCTCTTTGGTATGCTGTTCTGAGAACTCCAGTGACTTTGTCTCCCCAGATTCTTGGATCCATCTCCAAGTCACACAGAGGTAGAACCTCATGTAAATTATCCCTTCCATCTCTGCCCATAGGCTGCCTCCTCACAGGGCTCAGATGCAAATCGAAGCATGAAGCCATGGACCAAGATCTGAGACTCAGAGCAATCAGGTTTTTGACTCAAACTCCCCAGCAAAACATACCCTTTCCTTCCTTACTAAAATGTTTGTGCAAATTTGCTCTTCTAGTCCACAACCAAAACTTTACCAAATACTTTCAGACATATCTATGCCCCTCTGAGTCCCATTTGTGTCAAATCTGGAATCATGTAAGAGCAAGAAGGAAAAGTACCCAACTTTACCTAGTAGATGTCAGAAAAAGTCCATAGATGAACTTATTTTTAACCTGTACCTTATATTTTGGTTAGATTTTGCCAACCAAGAATATGTAGAAGAAGTTCCAGGCAGATGAAATAGCATGTATATTTTTTCCAACCTTTTTTTCTATCAGTAATTAAGTTTAAAAGGACAAAATCCATCAGCACTTTTTTTAAATTACTTTTTTCTTTTCCTTACATAGAATAAATTTAACCTCTTGTCTTTCCTTTGCAAATGTGGTGAGGTTTTTTTGTTTTGTTTTGGTTTGGTTTTGCTTTGCTTAGTTTTTCTACATGAGAGCCATTGATCAGGTTGGATAATCACAATCTAGATAATGGAACATTAGAAATTGTAATATTCCAAATAAAAGTGCAGATTGATCATGCATCAGACAAACAAATGGACTGCCATGAAAAAAGAGCGGTAGTAAATTCTGTACACTTGAATTATGTACATAAATCTAGTACTAATGAAACCTCAACATATTGTTGTGGGGATCCAGGCCCCCTCCCCAAGTCCTCAGTATGTTGCCACCTGTGTGACCTAGGTTTTAAGTTAACGGTTAACAACCCACCCCAGAGGGGAGAGAATGCATAGATGGTATCATAAACTATAACCTTCCCAAAGCAATAAATGTCCTTGGTAAACGTCCTTTCTACGTCCTTTCTGGGAGCTTGGTAAAAATATCACCACACCCCATGTGTACATGTCACGTGACCCCAGCAGGAACTCTGTTCTCATACCCTGTGGAATGTCCTTGTTCTAAAACCCCTTATATATCACCCCTCATTTTCTCATTGCTTTGTGGAACACTAACTTCATTCATTCTTTGACTGGCCATCATCAAAGAATCTTGTTCATGAGTCCCAATAAAGCCTATGCCTAACTAAATGCCAGATGTGTTCTTTGGTCTCAGCCTCACCAACCCATGCCCTTCAGGAGTTGGGTTGTACAAGTGTTTATATTAATAGCAGAGATTATTTTTGTTTTACTTTCTTGGTTTTCAGAGCGCATGCATTCATTTGTACAAATCAATGCAATTTCTAAAGCATTTCCTATTGATCTAGCAAGCCAAATCATACAAAATGATAATTTATTTTATTGTAATCAATAGGCTACTCTTGCCCTACAACAAATATTATTGTTGTTATCTCTCTGTGCTTCTGTCTCAATTGAAAACAAGCTTAGAAGGACTTTCCATATGCAGAGACCTTGTAATGTAACTACAAGAGATGAGGTTTATTGAAAGTGAATTGATAATGGTTCACTGTAGAAATCTAAGGACTTACTAACTTTTGAGCTATGCTGGTTTAATATGATATTTCCAAGATTGTAGTTAGTCTCAAAATGTCTTTATTATCTAGCTTTGCCAATCCCCAGGTGAGTGCTCCTATTATTTCTCTCAAAATAAATGTACTTTACCTGCTTATGGACTGACTTCATATATTTTAAGAATTCAGTAATTAATATCACATTTAAACTAATTATAAGAACTAGAACTCCTAGAAGAAAACATAGGGAAGCATCTTCGGGGCCTTGTGTTAGGCAATGGTTTCTTAGACTTTACACAAAAAGCATGAACAACAAAAGAACATACAGATATATGGGACTTCAGAATAAAAACTTGTATGCATCAAAGGACTTTATCATGAAAGGAAAAAGTCAACCTACATAAGTGGAGAAAATATGTGGAAACCATATAACCAATAAGAGTTTAATATCCAAAGAAATCATACAACTCAACAAAAAGACAAGAAGCACAATTAAAAATGGACAAAAGACTCAGACATTTCTCCACAGGAGATATACAAATGGCCAATGAGCACATGAAAAGATGGTCAGGATCATTAGCCATTAGGGAAATGCAAATCAAAACTATAATGAGACACCATTTCACATCCACTAGAACAGGGACTTTTAACCAGGGATCCATGGACCACTTGGGGGGTCCATGGAAAGATTTCAGGGAGTCTCTGAGCTTGAATTGGGCTTTCAAAAAAAACATTATTCTTGTGGGGGACATGTTGGTGTGGGTTTGATGTATTTATTAAATAATGCACAGTTTAGTGTGGATTTTAGTAAGGGGTCCATGGTTTTCACCTGACTGGCAAAGGGTCTGTGGAACAACAACAACAAAAAGATAAGAACCCCTGCACTAGAATCTCTGCTATTAAAAATATGAAATTAAAAAAAAAAAAAAAAAAAACAGAAAATACATTTTCGAGATGATGTGGAGAAATAGGAACACTAGTTCATCATTGGTAGGAATGTAAAATGGTGCAGCCACTGTGAAAGACAATTTGGCAGTTCCTCAAAAAGTACAGAATTACCATATGACCCAACAATCCCACTTCTAGGTATATACCCCCAAAGAATTGGAAGCAGAGATTCAAACAGATATTTACACACAGATCAATGTTCACAGTGGCATTATTCACATTTGCCAAGAAATGGAAGCAATCCAAGCATCCACCAACAGATTAATGGATAAAGAAAATGTGGTATTTACATACCATGGAATATTATTCAGCTGTAAAAATGAATGAAGTTCTGATATATTGCTACAACATTGATCAGCCTTGAAAACATCATATTGAGTGAAGTAAGCCAGGCATAGAAGCTCAAATATTATATAACCTCTCTGATATGAAATAATAAGAATATGCAAATTCAGAGAATAAGAAACTAAAATACAGGTTGCGGGGGCCAAAATAGGCTAAGGAATGGGGAGTTAATGCTCAATTCGTACAGTTTCTGTCCGTGGTGATAAAAATTTTTGGTAATGAAGGGTGGTGAATGGTAGCAAATTATTGTGAATATAGTTAACACCACTGAATGTATTTTGAATTAAGTTAAAATTAGAAATTCTACATTGTATATGATACCACACTAATGCAAAATATTAATAATGGGGAAAACTGTGTGTGAGGGGAGTAAAAGGGAACTTTGTACTTTCTGCATGATTTTTCTGAAAACCTACAAATTCTCTAATAAAAAATTAAATATATATAGACACAGCAATGTATAAATATAGATATTCACATGGCCTATTATTTTTAAATAAAAATTACTTTGAAGTTTCACCTGGGCCCATTTATGATATGGTTCATAGAGCTCTAGGATCACTCAGAGAATCTGAAGCATTTCCACAGATAAATCTGAAAACTTAAAATGCACATAGAACATCTTTCCAAATAAGATGCCACATCACATGAGGAAAAGCAGCATACACCATAGAATGGGGCAGCTATTAAAATGTGTGCTGCTCCACACCAATGAAAGGTGTTAATAATAGGGTGGTACATGGGAATACTGTATTTTATGCACGGTTGCTCTGTAAACCCATAACTTCTATAATAAAGAAAAATGTGTGCTACTCGTGATATTTCAACCACTACATAAATTGAGCAGGAAGGCTATGAAAATATAATCAGTAACATTGTCTGATATTACAGACATTGTCTAAAATTACAAAAATCAGCATCTAGCTTTCTTGATTAATTGGCTCAAAAACAGAGTTTGTGAAATTTTTACAATCCTAGATGTTTAATGCATTTCTCTATTTTTGGTTATTTTTGCATAAAAAGGTCATGCAGACAAGTTAACTAAGATTATTATTTATTTGTAAATCACTGGAAGTACATTTATGGGCAACCCACCCATAGTTGTTTGAACCATTTTTAATAAGTCATTAACTTCACAAAAATGGAACAGTATCAAAAGAAGCTGCTAGACTTACATTTACACAAAAGCTATTGCTAAAATGTGTTTAGGCCCTGAGTTTTGTACAAACATGGAGTAACAGTTAAGAAGATGCCAACATCTTTTAAAACAGCATTGGATAATCCCACGCAAAAGTGGCAATATTATTCTGACACTTTCAGTTCATGTAAGGATGTGGATAGTAAGTTTTAAAATGTGCTTTTTAAAAATATCATTCATTGGTTATCCTTAAGCAAGATGCTGGCAAATCCATTTCAAACAAAACAAAACAAAAATCTCTTTTTTCCTGATAAACTCCAGTAACTAATTGTCTTTAAACTATTACATGGTCACGGTAGCTAGCATATTTTTCTAGTATTTTCATACAATAATTTAGTTGAATTTGATATTGCAGGGATTGAAATGTTTTTGTGCTTACAACTGAAGATAAAATGTCAGCAAAGAAATAGAAAGGTAAATACAGGACTCAAAAGGCAAACTAAATAAATCTGCCTACTGTTAACCTTGAAGAGACTACCTGCCAGTCAGGCAATGAGCAAGCTGAGGGTTATTTTTACTAGTCACATTAAACATCTTTTATTAGTTTCTGCCAAACAGTAAGATTTAAGCTTGTTGAGGAACAAGTCATTATCACCTTCCAGATTAAATTCTGACCTACTGAGGGATTCACTAAATAATTAGATATTAGTGATTCAAGTTTGAAACAATTTCCTTATATACCGCCCTCCTCCCAGTTTTCTCACCTGCCTCACTGTTAGTTTTTGCAGCTACTTAGCTATACGAACACACACTCACACAAATATCATTTTAAATATTCAGACAAATATAAAGCTTCAAGTGTGTTACAACCTCCAAATTTAGAAAATTTTGATTTCTTGAAAGAGCTGTATTGCTTTCACTGATTGCATGGTATGTTTTATAAACTAAGATTTATAAAATACATTTATAACTATAAATTATCACAGATGATGATGATGAGAGATACATAGATGATATAGATAATGAATAGATAACTTGATAAAAGAGATTCTGCACATTCAATTTTATATACTCTGGCCCAGCAAAGATAACATTCCAACTTTTCCAGGAAAATGATCATTTGGGTACTCTTCGCTTAAATAGTTTCCACAGAACAAATATCTTGCAAATAAATCCTAGTTATCCCCAACTCAACTTCCAAAAGATTCTAATATCTACTCTCCAAAGGTATTTCCAAATCCTTTTAGGGCTTGTGCAAATAATTTTTTCTCAAGAACCTTTAAAAATCTCAGTAGCTCTACATCTCTAAACCAATACTGCCGCTTTGTTCCCGGGCCTGAGGGTGATCAGCCCTGCTGCAGCCC